>CAVNYN010283216.1:0-68931 GCA_963692815.1 Nyctanthes arbor-tristis | reverse complement strand
TTTTTTTTTTTTTTTTTTTTTTTTTTTTTTTTTTTTTTTGGGTTGGGGCGGTTAAAAAAATCAGTAACAATGACATTTGAACTTTATCTGCTCTAATATCTTACTATATCATTGAAAAGTGAAAAAAAAAAATTACCAAACGTTGAATCTAAATGAAAATTTTGATAGGTAAAGTGAGTAAAGTGCATGAATGAAAACATGGAGTCCAAAGCATGTCTTAAGGTAGGAGTACAACAAAGACAAGAAATGGGGCTAAAGAAGCTACTCTAAAGAAAAAATAGAACTGGTAAACCACACGCAGAACTTTATTAAAATGGTTTGATTTTAAAAAACATAGGGCATGGCTCTTTTTAAAGCAATCGAACCCCGCACTAGATTTGGAGCGCTTTTAGCCTCACGCTCTCATTGAGTAAGTGTATTTCCATCAAATCTCATTGGCTATATGATTCTAATTTTTCGAAATTTGCCAAGTTGAAGTGATAAAAAACGTGAAAATCAATAGTATGAAGATCACGTTAGATTGTTTCAATTAGAAAATCCAAAGAGCAGTCACAATTTTGATTGGGTTATTAACTTATTATTGAAATCCGTACTATGTAAAAATTGACCAGTGGTAGTTTCTCGATTAATTAGAGAGTTAAAGTAGAGTTATTCTTCTTGTTTTCACCCATTTTAGTTATTTTTAATTTTAAAAATTTACTTTTTTTAAATAGAGAACCATGAATGAACTCTAAAAAGAAGGTTTAGAGATCTGAGACGTTTCTTTTAAATTAATATATATTAATATTTTAATTAAACTTCAGAAAACTAGATAAAGAATCAAGTAGACACATATATCTCATATTACGAGAAGGTAAAACTAACGTCCCCGTCGTGAATCAAAACCGACATAAAGAACGGTGGGGGACGCGCATTGAATGCGTGTTGAGTTACCACACAACAATAGAGGAAACCTTCTTTGTAATAACATAATCAAGTAATAAAAAGTGTGTTGTCGGGTCGAATATAGGAACTAACAAATGGGAACACCACCAGCAATTGGGTCGGCTAAAAGTCTGGCACTGACAAACACTTGCTTGCAAAAATGTTGCCCACATTACCTCACTCTTGTCCCTCACCCCCATCCCAATCCAACCCCACCCCCCAGTCTCTCTATATGTATGCACAATTTTCCATATAGAATCACTTGAAGCCCATCTCACTACGAGTGTGTTTTTGTATTCATTGATTTGTGGGTGACTTGTGTTTTTGTGGAAGAGATCATGATGGAGTTGCAACTTAAACTCTCCCTCTCGAGCGATTCGAATGAAGTGTTGGATCTTAATTATAATAGAAATATTCGAGCAGCAGAAGAAGATTATTGCAAGAAAATGAGGAGAAAACGGAGTTTCGGTGAAACTTTCGAGGATGAAATCAAGAATGTACAATTAGTCCCTCCAACGTTGTCATTGTTGGTTTGGGATGACAATCATGTCCCAAAAGACAATATCAAGTACTTGCTCTCCACTCTCTCTAGTGTGTGTTTGTGAGAGAGATATTAATGATTATATGATTTATTGATTGATGATCTTGTGGTAATTTATATTCATTAATCCTTGGTTATATGGCAGAAATAAATGTGATGAAGAAGATGGGGTTGTGGGGTGGCCGCCGATTAAGTCGTGGAGGAAGAAGATTCAGCACCACCATAGCCGCCGAGGCTGTGCCACCACCAATTATGTGACGGTAGAGAACGGCGGAAATGGTGGTGGTGGAGGATCCAATTCCATGTACGTCAAAGTGAAGATGGAGGGAGTTGGGATAGCGAGAAAAGTAGATTTAAGTCGTTACCATTCTTATCAAACATTGACCGGCACCTTGATGGCCATGTTCGGCAATGTAAGTAGTTAACACTTTCAATCTATAGTCGAACATACCAAATATTTCTTTCAAAATTCAAAATTTATTGGAAAAAATTGTAGAAATTTGGTTATTAAAGTTTGTTTATTGGACATAAACCAGGAAAAAGTTGAGGCATACAAGCTCACATATCAAGATAAAGAAGGGGATTGGCTGCTTGCTGGAGATATGCCTTGGGGGTAAGCGCGTCTTTAATTAATTAATTAATTATAAGTAATTAACTATATTTTAATTATATAAATATTATATATGTAGTATTTTTTTTTTAAAAAAAATTTACTAATTACGGAATTTGTTTTGCAGAACTTTTATCAACTCGGTGCAGCGTCTAAAATTGCTAAGAAATGGCCACTGATTTTCGACTAGCATGGATATCATATTTTTGTTGAAATCCTACTCGTCACTAGGCATCAATTTGCTAGATCTTATATAGATTTTGTAAGTGTCGCATGTAGAATCTACTCGACTAAATATGCTAGTAACCGTATTATGACATTATTACACAATTGTCCCTTGTATTAAATATATTTAGATTTTTAACTAATTGGGCATACCGGTAAAATATCACTAGAGGTTGACAGTGTTTACAATACCCACTGTGAGTAAGTGATCATTCTTGATTAAAAAAAAAAAGAATAAAACATTAAAATCTGGCATATCAATCAAAATGAAACTAGAAAATATTGAAAATTCATACAAGATTTGAATCTCGACCCTCTTAGTTGAATAGGAAAAGTACTAATTAGAAGCCTTGATTGTAGAACACTTGTTTGGAGGGTCCAAGATGGCACCCAACTTTCTTGTATCATCTGAAGACTGGATTCTAATCCTTACAAAAAAATAGACATTGGGTTCTTTTTCTGTCCTCAACTTACCTTGCACATTCACATCGATGATCAACAGTCGAGTATCTATAAGATGGTTGAAGTGGTAGCCGAAACTCAATGACCTTGAGCAAAAAACACTAAAAAAGGTCTTTAATGTTTTTTGAAGGGTAAAAAAATGGATTTTTTTTTTTTTCAAAAACGGGGGTAGCCGGGGATCCGGGAGGCTACCTCCTAGATCGGCCCATGATGATCAGAATTCCATCAAGGCCGGTGGCTATTAGATCACGGTTGTGATCCCCCCAACTGGACAAGCACAATTGCACTGTATTCGCTTCTACTTGAATCAAAACTTACATTGTGTGTTCTAAACATTTTACCTTGCACGTTCCCGTCAACGTCGAGAATTCCATGCCGGTCAGCCGCGGCTAGGAGGAGATCACGGTTCTGATCGCCCAACGAAACAAGTGCGCTTGACCTTAACAAATAACAATATCTCAAAACGTCTTCTACTTGAATCAAAAGTCACATCGTCTCTGTTCGGCATATATACTCGCTGCCCCGTCATGAGACACCCCAACGTGTCCTTGATCGTAATTGAAACACGCGCACGAGATTAAGATGTTCCAATCTGCCATTAATGTGTCGTTGCCACCAAAGTAATTCCAGATGGATAATGTCACATATTCAATTTTCACACTGTCAACTATGCAGTCACGATAAGATAAAACGAGTACCAGAGGGAGTACGACGAGAGAAATAAATATGAAGAATATATACATACAATGTCCACAGTTTAAATCGACGGTAGAATCAGTCTGTTGAGATTGATTTTCCTCTGTTGAAGCATCTCGACTTTGCTGTGTTGAAGGGGTGGGGTTATCCATATAGGAGATATGCTCTAGCTTTAATTCTTGATTATTATTTTTTTTCTAAACAAAATGAATATACCGCTTAAGCAGTGAATCCAACCATAGGATCAATTGTAAGTGGAAGAAAAATAGAGAATGAGGATTATTTGAAAAGAAAATGAGAGGAGGGTGACATGTAGGGTGTGGAAGATTGTGTTGTATATGACTTGAACTAGTATACTGCTTGAGCAGTAAATCTGACTGTAAGATCAATTGTAGGATATGACATTGTGACATACAATACTAACTTTTCTTTTGACACTGTAGACTGGGGATAAAACCTCCCTATGGTTGGTAATTATATGTGCAGGTTAATTTCACAAATATTCTCCAATATTAGCTAGGTCTCTAACTCAGTGCCGTAGGTCCCGATCTTTCATTCCTAAAATTGTTTATGACATGTTTGCTTCTACTTTTTAAATAAAAAAAATTATCAAAAATAGTAAAAATAAAAAGGAAAAGGAAAAGTAGGAATGAGGATCAATTGTAGGTTGAAGAAGAATGGGGAGGAGGGAGGAGAATTGAAAAGAAATGGGAAGGAGAGAAACCCTCCCTCTAGTTAGTGGGAAATGGGTGTATTTTGGAACGAGTAATGCTACATTTTCCTATTAGTTTACCAATTAGTTCACCAGTTCACATTTTTAATCTTAAAATATTTAAAGCTCAAACTATTTAAATGCCTTAATTGATAGATTTACCCTTCTTCTTAATACACAACCGATAAACTAATTGGTGAACTAATATAGAAGCTTATCATTACTTTTTTGAATTACTATTTCAATAGAAACACACTCGATGCATGAACTCAGTTTATGGGCAAATAAATATAAACAAAGGATTTTTATTCTCGAAACCTACTGGAAAGGGGCAGAGAAATCATAGAGAAATGACGAAATGGCCGAATCGTTTGTAGAGCTTGGTAAATTTACCAAAGAGAACAACACGGGTCCCTCTTTGGTGAATTTAAAAAGGGTGAAAGCCGATTTCACCCGCTTTTGTGAACTTAAAAAGGGAAAAAAGGAGGAAAATAAGTGTGGAAGATATAATAATATTTTTGTTCGAATCGTAAATTGTGTACGTTTTGACTAGACATATCAATTTGTAATTTTTATGTAGATTTCGTAAGTGAATATTAATGTAGAATTTAATAATTCGACAATATTAATTCTATGTATTTAAAGAAGAAAAAGAAGTTGTATTCAATGAGTATATTAACATTAATCCTATCTCAATATCAATTATATGCTTTACAACACTAAGATTTTAACTACATAGAACGATCACAACAAGAATAGAATAAAAGCATTAAAATTTTGCATCACATATATCGATAAAAAAAAAAACTAGAAAGTACTTAAAAGTACACAAAAGACCCAAATCTCGACCCCCTTAAACTTGGAACTTAATCCCTAAACCAGAAAATAAAAGATTCCTTGATTATAGAACACTCCTTCGGACGGTCTAACATGGCGCCCCACACTTTCTTGTATCATCCGAAAATTGGATTCTAATATCCTTACACAATAAATAGACATTGGGTTCTTTTGATGTTCTCATCTTACCTTGCACGTTCACGTCGATGTTCAGAATTCCATGGGGGTCGGTGGCTATGAGATCACGCTTATGATCCCCCAACCGAACAAGCGTATTTGTGCTGTACTTCCCGCTCTCTGAATCAAAAGTTTCACTGTTTGTTCTAAATATGTATTCGCTGTTGTTGCCGTGAGAAACCCCAACATAACATTGATCATAATCAAAAGACTCGAATGAAATTGTAACGCTCCAATTTGTTATTGTGTCATTGCTACCAGCAAACTCTAGATGAATTGATTAAAAGCAATATCAAGAGTAACGCAGACGCCGCTCCTAATATCAATGTGAGTGGTGCGAGTAAGAGAGAATGTCTATCAACAAAATCGACGCATCGACATCGATTTTGCTCTGTTAAAGGAATGGGAATTTCTTCCACAGGACACACTCTGTTATTTTTTATGACGGACATTGATGATACGTAAAAGCTCTGAGACAAAATAAAGCTATATTTTATGAATTGGAGGATGACGATACATATATATATATATATATTATGTGGATTATTATAAAGAGGGAGAAGTAGAAAAGGATTGTGATTATTATGATGGCTTCACTGAACATGTCAAATTGAACACATTGAAGGTGATCAATTTAATTACGAATAAAAGTTATTGGTTAGTTTTTGTATTTTATTTCCCTTAAAGTTCTTAGTCAATTATTACTATTTAAATTAAACGCGAAAGTAAATGAAAGAATGTCATTTTGGTTGTTAAAATTGTTGCTAAACTTGACAACAATTTTAAGTTGGTGAAATTAAAAAGATTCTTTTAACAAATAAGTTAACAACTCCAATATATGTAGCCATATTTTTTAATTGTTAATTAACACATACCATTAATACTTAGAGTTAACATCTCCATTGTGGATTCTCTCATATATCATAAAATTAACATTGGAACCCTCCATCTTCAACATTTCAAACTCTCTTTTCAGAGTTACTAGTTTAACGACTTTTATTCTTGTACTTCCTTCAAACTGCTGCTATAATTTATCGCAAGCTTTCTTTGTAGTATCACCAATCAATAATTCTAGTAATGTTAGGATCTACTAAAAAAAGGGAGAGGTGATAAATTTCCTAGCGAAGTAGAAAATGTGTCTTTATTGGATATCATTTTGGAAAAAGGGGATGGAGTTCATATGGTTTGGATTATGGTGATTTTTTTTTTTTTTGAGAGATGTTATATTTGTTGACATATGGAATTGTCGGGATTCCAAGTCAACAACGGGTTTGAGCTGAAAATAAGAGAGAATTGTCGGCAATTAGTTAATCTTTTTCTTATCTTTGTCTGGGTCGTGTGTGTAAATCTTATTAGTTTAACCAGATTTTAAAATTGGTTTGTCAACCTGCTCAAAAGATTATTGTGACTGAAGTTACGCTTAATAGAGATTTGGAATACTACCGTGTTTATGACTGAAGATATACTTAATAAAAATTTAGAATACTACCGTGTCTATGTTGTTTAATATATTATTATCTTAAAATTATTTTCATTAACGTGAAGATTAAGTGTTTTTTTTTGGGGGTCTTTTTTTTTGGGGGGGGGGGGGAGGCGGGGGAATAAGCCTTCTTAATTAGGATTAATTTGATTAGAGGAATTTTTCATCTATTCTCAAACCAAATTATCAGATTTGATTTGGAAAAATTGAAAAATCAACTGAAACAATTATAAGAAATGGGTAAAATAAAATTTGAAGAGATTCGAATTCCAAGAATTAAAAATATATACTGTAATTAGTTCGTTATTACGCTAAAAAAATGATTAACTTGTTTTGTGTGTTGGTCATATACAAAGTGAGTGGGCAAGAGATAATGTTTTGGTCATATACAAAGTGGGCAAGAGATAAAATTTCAATGTGCTTGTCAACTAGTTTAAAATAGTTTATAAATCATTTTGACTATTTGTTACATGACATCATTATATGATTCAATATTTTTTCACAAACCAATAAAATAATGCGACGTGAAGAGATGTCAAAAAATTTTAAACATAATAAAAAAGGAGTCGAACTGATACAATAAAGCATAAAAATCTGAGATCTTACCAATCAAAACCAATCTACATCAAAGTATTGAAAAATCACACAATTAAGATCTTGATCTTTGGCCTTGTTGAAACTTAAACGAGAACACATATCTAGATAAAGTATTAATTTCAAATAGAATTTCTAACTATAGAACACTTGTTTGGAGGGTCCAACATGGCACCAAACTTTCTTCTATCATCTAAAAATTGAATCTTAATATCCTTACACATTATAATAGCACTGGGTTCTCGTTCTGCTGGCAATTTACCTTTGACGTGCACGTCGATGTTTAGGATTCCGTTTGGGTCAGCGGCTATGTCGTCATGGTTACGATCCCCCAACGGAACAAGTGTATTTGACCTTAACAACATCCCGTTCTTGCTTCTGCTTGAATCAAAGGCTACATTGTCTGTTGTAAATATATATTCATTGCTGTTGTTGTGAGAAACCCCAACGTAACCTTGATCGTATTTAAATCGACTGCTCGAGATTATGATGTTCCAATTTGCCATGCCGAAGTCATTCAAGATGGACAATGTAACGGATTCGATTTTGACATTTTGAACTCTTGGAGGACAAATGCCACGATGTAGTACGAAAGGCACTAACACACAAAATAGGAATAATTCAAAATAATATGTAAGGAAAAAATCGATCCATCGAGATTGATTTTGCTTCGGTAAAGGGGTTGGAATTTCCATAGGAGATTCTCTGGCTTTAATTCTCATTACTTTGTTCTACAACAAAACAAAGCTAATTATATATATATATATATATATATGATGAATTGATTTGATCATTATTAATTTATCTTGATGGGAGGATGGGGATAAACATTAAAAGGTAGAAGTACAAAAAAATTATGATTGATAAGATATACTTCGACTAGAATCCTTGTTTGTACATGATTGTATTATACTGGGCTTCTTCTTCTCTGTTATCTTCCCCTTACATTTTTTTTTGGGGGGGGGATGGTGCATATTTTTCGGTTTTTTGAGAGAAACCCCCGATATAACATTGATTTTACTCGTGTATTTAATTATTACTAGGCATCTTAATTTGGAATTTCTTGTACATTTTCTAAGTATACAAAGTAGAATTTAATGGATTAATAGTTCGACATTATTAGTTCATGGTATTCAAAAAAGAAGAAAAGAAATTGGGATGATTCAAAAGATTAGGATCAATATTTTCTCATAATTAATGTGTACTCCCCGGAACTATTTTTACTGTAGCCAACGTTTGGAATCTTATGTGGGTCAAAAACCAAACTCAAAATTTAGTACTGAAAATTCGCGCAAAATGTCAATCTTGACCTGGCTAACCTTGAACCTAAATGACAACATAGTATGTAAAAAACTATTCGAAAAATGCCTAGCTAGCCAACGTTTAGACAAGATTTATACTCGAAACTTAGAAACTAAGGTTTTACATTTCACGCAAGTCTTGTACTTTATTATCTATTGATCATGTTTTTATCAAGTATTGATACATTTAGGTGCACCTAGCCACAATGCTTGACCTCAAAATGTATTAATAATCAAAATCCTTGATTATAGAAAATGTGTGGCGGGTCCAACATGGCACTAAACTTTCTCGTATCATTTGAAAATTGGATTCCGATATCCTTTCAAGTTTGATGACAATATTATCTTCAGGACTTACGATATAACTTATGGTTCAAGTAATTCTGTATACGGGAAATTCTTTAGGGCAAACGCGATTGTTTCATAATTTCATTGAGGAATCATGGACGCGACGGGGAATTGTTATGATAGAGAGTTATATATGGGCATTGAGACCAAAACTTGGTCTTTATTTTGTTGTAGAAGTTGGCAACACCAACAGATACAATTTTATTTCTACATTTGCTCTCTCAGTTTTTGAGATTTTTTCTTATTTCGTTTTTTTTTTTTTGTTTTACAATTTTTTATGCATATGTAAATTTATCTATAATACTTTTAATGATTCAAGTTTTGACTATTTTTTGTTTTTGATTAATCTCAATTCTTTCAATAACAAAATTTTTTTTATTTATGCATGACAGTTTAGCTTACGTGATTACTAATCCATATGGCCAGACATATCAATGATGTAGCTTTAAGTATCAAATTCTTTTAATATTTTCAGATTTTTGAAGGATTCTAAGAGACAAGCACGTGGAATATTTTGGGAAAATTCTCTAGAACTCCTCTAACAACTTGAAAGAAATGGATTATTCTGGAAACTTAGTTTAGAATAATCTTTTATAATATCTTACGTATTGTTATAGATAATTTTAGAGGATAAATTGTAGTCATTTGATCAAAATGATCTCCCCCATCCATTCTAAGAAGGCAAAATCTATAAATAACAAATTAAACACTCATTTGGAACCATAACTATATTTCATATAAGATTCATATAAAGTTAAATTGTGTTTCTGTCGATAGAACGCTCATATGATCTGCAATGATAAAAATTTCAAATTATTTAATAACTTTTTGTATAAGAATTCAACTCAACTCAACTTTATATAATGCTTTGCACTCGTACTACCCATAAGTTTAGGTTTACGTTTACCCTTACAGTGCCCCTTCCTCTCTCTCTCTCTCTCTCTCTCTCTCTCTCTCATACAGTTATGATACCGAAAGTTAGTAGAGACATTTCTTATAAAAGTAGGCAGCACCAGACCATTTATTTATTTTCAAATTAAATTATCAGATTTGGTTTGGAGAAATCTATATTATTATATATATATGTAAAGTAGTCTGTAGTACAGTTATACTGCAATTTTCCCACTAAAACTGCATTTTAGAGAGATACTTTAAACTTTTTAAGTTCATTGCAGTAATTCATGCAGTCTTCCTTTGAATAGACTTCTACAGTTGTTAGTTCTTATTATCTTAATGAGATTATCAATTTTTTTAGGGAAATGAGATTATCAATTTTGATCATATATTTTTTCTTTTTGTCCGTTCCACAACGTTAGTCCCTTCCTTTTTACAACGTTTCTTATATTCCCTTCCTTTTTACATTGTTTCTTATATATCCTCATTCAATGTGTATTGTTATTAATGAAAAAAATTATATTTGCTCATTGCATTTTTTATACAGTAATGTGGGCAGGATGTAGCAGCTTTCTAATAGTCTTTACAAAATTGGGCTGTCAATGAACTATGAACCGGAAACTAGCTTTGGGCTGTCAACTAAATATGAACGGAAAAACAAGCTGATAATAAAGGGTCAAAAATTTTAATCAAGTTCATAAGGAGCCAGTTATTTGAACAAGTACTATAGTGGTCCATCCCGGAAGTTAAAGATATACCTATGAGAGCTATGGGTGATGCAGCCCCTGCTGCCATTACAAATATGGATACAATTATGAGTGAATAAAGATTTCGACGAAGTCGAGATCGATTTTGCTATGTTGAAAGAGTGGAAATTTTCATTTCAACAGTGGAAATTTTCATGGTCTTCAGGAGTGCTTAAATTCTTCAGTACTTTGTGTTGAAACAAAATAAAGCCAATTATATGTCTATCAATTGGAGAAGAGAAAAGAAGTAGGGTTATGTTACAATGATGATATTTTAATTAGGAATATATTAGTTTCGTTAGTAAATTTATCTGTAAATTAGTTTTTACTTTGAATTTTTAAATGTTATTGGGATTAAATAATTATGGATTATCTTGTACAAATTATATCTTATCTTATATTTAAGAGTGTAAAATCGATAAAGAAAGTGTCGAATGAAATATTTTTGCAAACAATATATAAATATATATTGTTTTTCTATTAGAATGAATTATCTTAAAAAGGTTGGATTTTCTTGAATTAATTTAACATATTTATAAATTATTTATTTCTTCTACAAACAATTTTGTTTGTAACAGATTACATGGTTGAAGATTATTATTATTATTATTATTATTATTATTATTATTATTATTATTATTAGTAGTAGTAGTAGAATAAAAAGGATTATTATAATCCTCGAGCTTTACGTTGTTCAATAATAACTCTATTAGGTGATTAATTTCTATTTGCAAAATAATTCTGTTTTCCTTTTCTAAGAGTATAAGTGTAGGGTACTGTGGTTCAAATTGAGTCATAGTAATCATATACTTACATTCCAAAAGGAAGGTGACATATTCAAACTACACCTCTCTCCCCCCAAATTTAAGTGCATCATCCATGAGTTGCACAGATTTGAGATGCATTTTTCCTAGCAAGTCCCACAATAATTATTCTTTTCAGTTGATTTTGGCCAATCATTATTCTCATCACATATTAATATCTTCTGCCTGTGCGGTGTGACTTTAAAGACTACAACACATAACTGCCCATGATTAATCCTGGTCCCTTCATGCAACCCAAAATTAGCAAGTGACTAATCTTAAATTTTGTTTGCAAAAATTTTCTAAATTTTTGTAACACTTCCAAGAGAAGTCTCCCATTTTCATGGTGCGTGTCCATACGCCCACAGAGAATGCTAAGTGCCATACATATCACACTTATTAGAGGTGTCATAAAAATATTGCTTTTTGTTTATTCTCATGACATATATAAAACTAGTCCCAATCTCCTACAATGTCTGGTGAGGGGATACTGTCTCTGCTAAAATCTAAATGGCAACTTAGTGCTTGATCGAGTGTTTTCCAAGTCTTGTGATAACCAATGTGAGAAATGTTATTTGTACATATAATGTATACAAAACGTATATGCACTATATATTTACTTAAATGTCTATTACCCAATCTCTTTCGAAATGACAACTTTTAAAGGGTGTGTTTAAAATCAAGAGGTGTGTGCAAATTTTGTACACTTTAAATGTTCAAATAGCATTCGTCTAAATACTGCACAAACCTCTAACATTCATTTTTACCCTGCCCTTTAAAAATAATAATAATTATAGTCATTCTATGTGTGGAGAAGTCTTTACAAAATTTATACCTTTGATCCATTGTTCTTAAACCCCTGAGCACAAACCCAAATTTATTCAACCGAGTCACTACCAATCAGATGCATGTCGGAAGAGGAGGAATACCACAGTTCCACAACGCTCTCGAAGTGCAACGATTAGAGCATCCATATTGGTGTTAAGTTTAGCTATCACATAAATAAAAAGTGTATTTTAAATTATTATTAAATGCTACACATACAAGTCAAAATTTAAAACTATTAAAATGTCATATTAGATGTGTTAAATAAAAATTATTAAAATCTACTCAAGTCCACAGAGACCCCATGATTTTCGAAAATTATTAGCCAAACTTTAGTAAATAAAAAAAGAACTTTTCAAAAATATTAAATTCTCATAAAATATTAAAATTAACAATAAAGTTAATAACTCAATTGATGTTAAAAAAAAAAAAAAAGTGTTAACAACTCAGAAAAAATTTCTTTTAACAATTTCCTTAACATCACTAATGTAAGTACATTTTTGAGTTGTTCACTAATAACTTATTTTAACATTACCAATGTAAATGCTCTTATGCAAACAAACTAGTACTGATAATAATTACCAACAATGATCTATGAAGTATGAAGGCAAGACAGTTAACCAAATACATTGATCCAAAATCCTTGGTGCTCGATCTAGTAGTATTTTTATAGAGAATCTATTATTACATTTAGAAGGTTAGGCCATGACAGTCGAATAGCACTTGAAAAGAAAATGAAAAATAACATAGGTAGTAGAAGGAAAAAAAAAAAAAAGAAGAGGTGGTAGATTTCTAGCATCTACCTACTGAAGTTTTAACAAATGATTTTAATGAGAATGCTGTAAAAAATAACATTATCTATTGGGTAAATGAATCATTTGAAGATTAAGAACATTAAAATAATTTTTAAGTAATAGACAACCAAATAAGAAAATATGCATGCCTGGTTCAAGTGAATATTAGTCACAGGACGCAATGGCAAGTGCTACCCTAAGATCGTTCGAAGTTTCACATACGTACATTCTGTATGTTTCTATTTCTTGTTGATAAAACTCCGAACCAGGGGCAGAATAGTAACTTTTGCTCACCCGATCGCGTTTTGAGAAAGTTATCTCCCTCAAAATCGGTTCATGCCCATTAAGGAGATTTCCCATGCTTAGAACTTTCCTCCATGACTGGTTAGCCGTGGGGGGAGTAAACATGCTAGTTACCACGTCTCTCTCACGTGCCCTTACTTCTTGCTTTTTCTTGAACTCCTGTGCAAAGAGAAGAATAGTGAACAAAAATAATGCCATGACGAGGTTTATTTGTGACCAACTAAAAGTATTTTGGGCACCAAATGAACACCGCCATGACCATGCCATGACCGTTTGTGCTCTTTTCTCAAGAAAGGATTAATCTCCCAAAGAAAGAAAACTGAAGGAGAAAAAGAGAGAAAACTCAAGGAGAAAAACCTTAGGGCTTGGGACGGCATTGAACCTCATTTAGATATACCTGAGACTTTTGAATAGAAAAACGACACGGTGATAGTTTACCTTCTTGGTATCACTTTGCACAGAACCACTTCCCATATATTGTTGGTAGTAATCATAGTAATCCTTGAAAATTGCTTCGGCAAGTAATGGTGCTTGAAAAAACTTACGATGAAGAGAAGCTGCTAATGTAACTAACTTCTCAACATGTTCAAAAATAACACAAAGCCGTCTGATGTCTTCAATAATATCACTACCCCCAGATCCAGTGTATGCTGCAAATCCAAACCAAATATCAGTAAACAAGAGCAGAATTCAAATACAATTCAAGGATACCAGAGAAGCGAATTTACATTGTACATTTTTCAAGGTAGATGACATTGTGAGGTACAGTTGTCCAATTTTAGTCGTCATCTGTTTTATGTCACCAAATGATGTCTGATTAAGTGTGTCAGCTGCCGCTCTGAAGGCAGTACAAACCATTTGTTCCAGCAATTGATGCGGTTTCAGGGTCTCCAGACAATGAAGAACCTAACTCAAGATGCAGATAAATCAAGGAAATTGAAGATACAGCACTCTACCACATGATGACCAGTAAGCATCCAATAAAAACACACTTCAAGAAGTATGCTAGTCCAAAGCACATGATAACCATTGCAACATCAAGACTAACTTGCAAACCAGCAAGAAAGCTGTCGACTTGAAAGCACAAGAAAATAGAATGACAAAAAAATTCAGCAGCATAACAAAAACAAGGAGAAGCAAGACGTTAACAATGTTAATACATGACAAACCTCATATCTTTTTATGCAACCAGGAAAATTTTCAAAAACCTGCCAAAGGTTTTATAAAAACGTGCATCCGTACACGCCACACAGGGTGGGAGGTTTTGGAAAGGGACTCTATGCAACCAATTATAAAATTGTAAAAATGGATAAATATGTATGACAACAGGTAACCTTGTCACATACTAATACCAACAAAAATGACGGTGATATAATTGCGTTATTCAACAAAGCTGCATCCCTTTTCAGAAAGCAGTTGAGCTCACTAGTTTTGCTTCCTTCCCCAAGTCCCAGAAGCTATGAAGTATTGTATCTGTAGCTGACTGATTCATTACCAATCAGCAGAAGCAGTTTTTACTACATGATGGCACTAGGACTTAATTGCAGCCAATGGTACGGAATCAGCTGCTTTGTGATTGATAGCACCGCGTAGAAGGTTCTTGTTTTAGAGAGAGTGATACAGGAGGGGGGGGGGTCTTCCTTGACTATACTGCATCCACCTTAAAATTACAATGCTTACTCTTTTCAGCAGTTTCATAGAATAGCTTTTTTTACTTGTTTTTCCTTAAGGGGCAACTTACCTAAATAAAAGCCAATGTTCAGCCTGAATCATGGGAGGAAACGCTAATATCTAGATCATTGCACTACTCGGGTAGAACAATGCTCCAAACTCTTGACCATACTATCCACCAAAATATTAATAGAAGACTCATTAGAAGTTTAGAAGGAAGCGGTTGAATCGAACGTCAAAATTTACCTTTTCTCCTTCTCGGCTAGGATCTAGAAGTGGCTTCTGTTTAGAAGCTTCTAGAGCTGGAGCCTCATCCCAAAATCTTCTCCATGAACTCCCATACTCAGACATTCTCTTAGACAGTCTTCCCCGAGGAGGCCACTTATTATTTGACAGCGCCGCTGCACTAGATTTAGAGGCTTCAAGCTCACTGTCATCATCTTCCCAATCCTTCGGGGAATGCCATCTAATAAAATCTTCAAAGACAGCACCTGGATTAGCTGCCTTAAATGCGGACATGTCTGCGATGAATTGGGAGGAAATCTTTCCAGGATCAAAAATACTTCACGAACAGAAAAAGATGAGCTGTGATCACATAGAATAACCAACAAAAATCCACCTTTCATGCTTCAGAAGTCTTCTATTTATGATTCAAAAAAAAAATATATATATATATATATATATAGAATACCTAACAAAAATGTAATAAAAAGATATTCACAGGACATTTAGGAAACAACACAAACCAATAATATTATTTTAAAAGATATCGAAGGACATACAGATGATAAAGATCAAAGAGATTCAGGAGCACCTCCATTAAGCTGCTCTCATTGAAAAAAGTTCTACAAAGCACATTCACATGAAAAGGGAGCAGGAGAAATTTTCATGTGAAAGTGATGCGGTAAAATGTAAACACAATGCTAATAATTGAATTTGAATTGTTTTCCTCAATTTTCGGGTCACCGACTTCATTTTTTAAGAATTGATTGACGGGCCATGAAAAGATCAGTTTTTCTTTTATGGAAAATTCAATTTATAATTCATAACAATCTATCTTCGGGGGCATATGACGATTCCTTCACCATTTGGGGCGTTAATTTACCTACTAAAAGACCACCCGTCTCTACCAAAGATGTTCCATTTTTGTCTAAACTGTGGAGGAAATGGGCCTCTAAATGTGGTGTTTCATTGGTGATCCTTTTAGGGCCTTGGCTTGTCACACGAGTTTGAATCTCATTTTCTATTTGGAATTGCATTAGGTCTAATTCATATTACTTTGGCTGGATATTCGTAACTGCGTATTTACAATACAGGCGCGGGGATCAATTGGACCTTTGATTAATTAACATTTCTATTTTTGATTGACCTTCTCCCATAGAATTTGCATGTGTTAAGCATGCCGCCAGCATTCATCCTGAGCCAGGATCAAACTCTCCACGAGATTCATAGTTGCATTACTTATAGCTTCCTTTTTTGTAATCAAAGAAATATTATTCTCCAGCTATGCAAGCCACTTGAAACAATAGAGTTATGTTCCAACAATCTCAGAGTTTAGCTACAGCCACCATTATTCTCCAGCTCTGCACATAGCTTGAAACAATGCTGTCGTGTTCCAACAATCTCAGAGTTTGCATTACTTATAGCTTCCTTGTTCGTAGACAAGGGAATATAATTCTCCAGCTATGCAAGCCACTTGAAACAATAGAGTTATGTTCCAACAATCTCAGAGTTTGCTCCCACTACACCATGAACCATGGCAGGGAAAAATAAGAAAAAACGCTATACATTGTTCATCTAGTACTCATATTCTGAAATCATTTCATAGCCTACAATGTTTTACCAATGCTTTTGTTTTCTTTTATCATTTGTATTTACTATTTATAAGCTGACATAATTAATTCATGGAACATACAAAATGTTCAGGCTGTGTATAGACTCGGATGGCAAATTATCTCAAAGTGCCGCAGTAATCACCCTTTCATGCTCACTATAATAACTGTGTCCGAGTGCTATGATTCATTAGCTACAGAAAATAAAACTGGAACTGCTAACCTGCCTATTTGCAATCTCATAAAAAAAAATCACCAAATAATCAGATAACTGGATGCAGTGCAGAAAGTAAAATATATTAAAGAACTGATAACAAGGCTTCCAGCAATACAAAAAAATAAAAGAAAAGGAGAAACAAGCATGAGCCACATACTGGCCCAAAAAAGGCTTCACACAAGGGGGAGGTGCAATACTATTCCCCAGCACACACCAACTCACCATCAGATAATGGATAAAGCATTATCAGCAGATCGGAACCTTTAAGCTTCATAACTGCCGGATTTATCTCAAAAAGCTATAGATTTCTGCATCTTATTTATATATCCTGACATTGGTTTTGACATTTGTTTACGGTTTACCAATCCATTTATCTTCTTCTATTTACAGTTTATAGTTATCAGATGGCAAAGGGCAAAGGACATGTCTATTCAAGAGAGGATGAAGACAGAGTATGAGAAGAAACTTCTTTAAGGAGAGTAATAACTAGGAAATCAATATCCAAGTATCCTAGATGATATGGTAGACTCCTAAAATATTTTTACTTTCAGCAGTAGGCTACAATCTTCCAATATGATTACTAATTTCAAAACTCATCTTTCTTTAGTATATTATTAATCTTCTTTGTGCTTTTTGGCTCACTAGCTAAACATTGTTTTAACAAAATTTTTACCGTAGATCTCCTAAAATTTTAGTATTGTTAGCATCTTGAAGTTACCCCTCATATATAAAAAAATACCTCATTTATAATGCCAGGTGCATAATGAGAAAAGAGTTAATGGGTGCATATGTAAGCCAAGTCAAAGAATACATACAATACAGTCCAATATAACAACAAAATGAAACGCTATCACCAGTGCCAAAATGCAAATAATCAATACCAAGAGGAAAGCTCATTACCCGAAACCAAGATCTCTTTCTCCAGTTGAGCTGAGAAGCTCTGTGTTAAAATGCAATTGATCTCTCAGTAGACATTTAATGAATTAGGCAACCAGCAAAGGAAGTTTATATTGGCGGGATATATCTAATGAGTCCGAGCAAAAAACAATCCCCCCCCCCAACAAAAAAAAAAAAAAAAAAAACAACAAAACAACAAAATAAAAAAATAAAAAGAAAAAATTATCAGCCAACTAGATTGCCCCAGCATTAAGGGATGCCCTCAAGTACCAGGTCAATATAAAATCCTTCACTAAAAAGTCGCAATGGACCTTCTAATCATGCATTTAAAAACTGAATTAACTATTGAAATTTGACTAACTACATAATAATGTGCTTTTTATTTTGTTCAGGTGGATTTTTTTTTTAATTACCACAACTCATGATGGTTTCTCAAGCTATCATAACCCAAGGCCTACCAATAGTAGTAGCTTATCAAATGAAAAAGTATAGGAGTGCTTAAGCTTACGAATGAATCAGCAAAGGCCTCAGCAGCTCGCAGTCGTTCCTCATGCATGTCTTCTGTCATAAGTGGTGGGTCCTGGGATAAATTTAGAGGAGCACTGTTTTGTCATCTACAAGAAGTTTGAGGGAGGAAGTGGGAGAAGCAGTTGAAGATAATTAACCTGGGTGATTGGAGCATGCATAATCTCATGCGAGTGGAGAAGCATCATAGATGGCAGAGGACCAGCCGAGCCCCTCCTTTCACGTCCAGAAAACTTGCTAATAGAAGATGTTTCAGTCTGATGGTGCTTAGGGCTATAATTGGCTTCTTCAGTTTTAGAACCAAGCAAACCATTGGAAGTTGACTGGCTGTAAACATAAATAGATTTAAAAAAAAAAAAAAAAACTAATAAATAGGAAAGGAAAAAATTGAAAAATCAGTTGCAAGAGATGTCACTGCAAATGAAAATCTGATCTATAAAAAAGTCATAGATTTGTCAGAATAATGTAGAAAGTTTGTAACAGAAAAGGACCATGTCCCATCTAAGGTGGCAAGAGGGGCAAATACAACCATGGCAGGCACAAGCAATCTGCTACTAGATAAATCTTTTTGAGAATAGCATGGTCTGAAGTGACGCAAGAGCCCTGTATGCTAACTTGTTATGAGACCACATAGGAAAAACATGATGACCACCAAACGAGACCTCAAGCAGCATTGTGTCCTTAACATTTTACATTGACCATGTAGAGTTACGACCAACTTGAGTAATGGCGGAAATGACATCAATAAATAGAGCAAAAACCAAACTCATGGTAGGTCAAGGGTGAAGGATATACTCATGACTTGAACTCTAGTATTCAGTACTTAATGAAGGCAAGATGAAGAAGGCTGACAGGTGAAAGACATAACTCATGGAAGTTAGTATTTAATCCAATAGCACTAAATGCCTTTGGTGAAGAGCTACTTACATTAGGTTCACGAATATTTGGGAAGAAATGCTCTCCTCTGGTGCTCCAACAGGAAATATAGTGAAGTTACACCCCTAAATCTATTTCCTTTGTCAGACAAGCTTGGATAGGACAGATTTTCTTTCCAATAGTACTCAATGCAGTCAGCTAATTTGACAAAGGACTCTTTCTTCATCCCAGGCCCCCTGAAGGTCCACGAGTCAAATAAGGGGACCAGAGATTCACTTTGTTCTACGTATTATAAAAAAAAATTTAAAAAGAAAAAATAATGACAAAAAAAAAAAAAAAAATCTTTCAGTGGGACAAGGTGATTGGCAACTTCAATTTTAATTACTAGAGAGTACTCATCACTTTTTCGAACACTAAAATTCCAGTACATGCATGACACACATTCTCAGCATGAAGGAAATATTTGCTTATTTATACATTTCACAGTCTCTCATTGACAGCAAAGATACCTGTTTGAAGAAAATATGTAGCAGCTCAAAGATTATATTGCAATTACGAAAATAAATAATATCTCACTTGTTCTTCACCTTTCACGTTCACTATCAAAACCTTCACTGACTTCATGAGGAGACAAGAAACTTTTATCCTGACGATCTTCCTGAATTTTAGTCAAATCAAGGCTTCATGTTAGGAGGCCAAGCATGATATAATCCAAGAACCACAAAGACAAAGATTGAAAAGTAAAGTACCTTAGCATCAACCAGAGTGGTGTCATGTCTGCTCGCTTCATCAAGTTTGGAACCCTGTCGACACTTTCTATCTATACATATTGCAAGCTGAGCGCCGAAGCAATTAATTAATTAAATGATTTCATAAAATAGAAAATTTCTGTTCAGAACAAGAGGCACAGAGGAGTATAAAGGAGTTATGGATATGCAACGGGGAGAATGAGACTTGCAACACATGTAGCAAAGAAATTAATACCATCCTGCAGACAGGATTTGCAAGTTACTACTGACAAAGAAGTCACGTGAAATGTCCAAATCTATCATCTGAGTTCCCAGACATCAATTCTCCAGTAAAATTGTACAAAAGGTTAGAATACACATTTGAGATCCGTTCTTTCCCTATGTTAATAAAAATTCAATCAATGTAACAGCAAAAACTAACTCATGAATTATCAAACTCATAACCATTCATTTGTACGCAATGTACAAAATCGTTAAATAACATAAGAAACTAACCATATGTAGTTTCTGATTGATCAAGCACGTAGATAAGTCGATTGTACCACTGGTTGGCATTCGTGGTAATGGTTGCGACTCTTCCCAACACCAACGAACTTCTCGAACAAACTCTATCCAGAGTACAGCAATAGCTAATGAAACCAACAGCAATAAGAGCAGTTAGTGGGGTGTAGGTTGTAATTGAAGAGACTGTAAATGCAACATTACAGATCAATAGGCTCCAGAATTTTGTCACACAAATAACTCATAAGTAAGCATATTTACCACAAATATTGCAATTGCCAAACCAAAGAGAATGTAAACAGAACTGAGCAAAAAGCGAATCAAGTGGAGCGCCTTTAATAGCTCGAGAACTCTTATGTTCTCCCATTGAGATATATGGTTGAGGTTCTGCGACTGAAAGAGAAGCAATTAACCTCGATATAAATTAGCATCCAATTATATAAGAATCATATCAATGAACTTGACATGCTGTAATCAGCAAGACCGTGCGTGCTTCATAGTCTTCAGTTACAGCAATCATTATGTGATCTTCAAAATAAGTGTTCACTTTCTTGGAACATTTTGCATAGAGAAAGCACATAAAATCCAGCTCATTAGAGCTGCGGTATTCCTATCCCTGCCTTTCAGTTGCAAAATTCCCAGCAAAATACCATTTCACCAAGTTTCTTCTATCATCATATAGAATAATGCAAAGGGGGTATATAAGTAGGAAAAAGAATTAGCATGAAATAGCCCAAAATTTTGAGAGGCAACAGTTACAACTATCTATGAAAAACAAACAAAACCTGTTGCCCAATTACAAGATTATAGAGCAATGAAGCAGCTCAAAAGCTAATTTGTTCAATTTTATACCCTCGTGAAAGAGATCTTTCAACACGCGATCAAGAACTGTTGGTGGTGGAATGATTGCTGAGGACTTCAAATTGTCAGATCCAGAATTCTGAATAGCTGGAGGGGGAAAAAAACGATACTGTAAGAATCATCAATAACTTGCAGCTGAAGATATTACTTACTACTACAACCAGAAATTCAGCCCTTGTTCTTGGGAGATCAAATTAAGCTTTTAATTTTTCGTATGGTGTAATGGGCACCACTTCCAAAATATAGCCATTATCTACCGGGCATTTATTATTTATATGAATACTCTGCACACCATTGTGGGTCGCGATTTTCGTATTGCAATTTGGGAGCGTTCTTTGTTGCATGGTCAAACATGAAAGGGTAGTATTTAGAAAGAAACTAATGAAACTCCCATGTTCATTGTCAATGATTGGGCCTACAATGCAGTGTATTTGATTTTTTCCTGTGTAAAGCCCACACAAAAAAAGCCCTTGAAGATCGGCAAATGTATCAATGTATCAATAATGATTCGTATTTCATACACCGAATGATGCATCAAGATTCTTCAAACCTGGCACAAAATCTTCGATAAACTGAGCCTCCAAGGACTTTTCCAAGGCCTTAACCAAAAGGCCCAGCTGTGATGCAAATCCAACTGTCTTTCCATCAGATCCATCACTGCTGAACATGAACAAATGCTCATCACTGTGTCACTCTACGATCTTTGAGTAAGAATATCATATACATCACCGATTGAACATCCTAAATCAATGACAAACGCATCATCCAAAACTCCAATGACAAACTAACTTCCCAAAACATAAATGGTGGGGTAGAGAATTGGGTGCAAGGTTGGGGCCATGTCAAGAACCATGACAAAATTATGAAATAGAAAGTGAAAAACTAAAAGATTTCCCTTAAAACCCATCTCAAGGTTTTACCATGCTAAAGATTACTAGAGCAGCTAATTTTTTACAATGTATCACGAAAAGAGCTGAAAAACGAAAGTTAGATTTGAATATCAAAAGATATTATTTAGAATAGTTAAGTGTATAGGAGATGCAACTAAGTCAAAATTTTGAAGGGTGATCAGTATCACTTCTAGAAACAAGCCCAAAAAAGCAAAATCTTGTATGTACCGCAAAAAAAATTGCTTAACATATTGAACAAGAACAAGAATAAAAGAAGGGAAAGGGAGAAAATTGGAAGAATTTGAAGGAAAATTCACTTAGTTTCTAAGAAAAAGACTGCCCATTACAATGAATAAGGATTTTGATTAGTCCAATATAAGTAGATAAACAACTATAAAAATGAAGTAAATTACTAGAATGCTAAGAAAATAAAACATTGACTACATGTACTCAATTAGGAATCTGAAAAATTACTAATAAAGGTCTATTTCTGATGAGAACCCCGTCTGAGTGATGCCGACGAAACCAACAAAATATTGACTTGAATCCAAGAAAGCTAGAGACCAGTAAAATGATAGGTTTTATCTTGTACTTATTAATCCCAACCCAAGCAAAATAGATTAAAAATCCTAACCCTCAAGAGTAATGGAATTAAGCACCCAAGGTTTAGGAAAAAACAACAAAGTGATTCACTCTTAAAAGTGTTGTGTGTGTTCCAAACTAGAACGACAAACACAAGAATGGAGGTGGAGAAATATTCTCCGAAGTTGGAGTTTTTCACTCAATTCAAATTCATCATCTAAGTTAAGTTACAATGAAGGAAATGAAGACTATTTATACTAGAAAACATGTTGGGAGCCAAAAAGAATGGAAAAGAAATTAAAAAGAAAAAGGGAGAAATTTTAATTTTGAAAATCAGACAAACTGCGCACAGGTTTGACGACCATTGCAGCCGCATTAGCAGCATTGAAAACGATGACCATTCTGCCTTTGTTCTGATGTTCATTGTGCCCGTAACGGTCACCATTGTGCCCACAATGCATAAAAGGCAGCAAGCGCCAGAATTTGCATGGCGGGTCCCTTCTTTTTCTGTCCAATTCAAGCTCAATTTTGATCTTTTTCTCTCACAACTCTTATCCAATTGACCCTCAACCTTGATAGAATTAATTGTTCTTGATCTTTCTTCGTACAGTCCAAGTCCGTAACCCAACGATCTCAACTTTTGCACCATCTGCATTTTAGTATCAAACTTTTGGTCAAGCTCCAATTTCTTCATAATTAGTATACTTTGGCCCCAAAAGCCATCATAATATTCACCTTGACTTCCAAACCCAAAATTCTCATGATTACTATGATGCAAATCTTCAAAGGATATAATTATTTTATCTAGCTTATTTTAATTTATTGTTATTTTGGATTAAGGTTTATTTAATTTAGTTAGGTTTTATTTATTATTACTTGGTCTAGTAGGTTACTTGTTCTAATGGTTTACTTATTCTAGACTTCTAGTAAAGTTTTCCTTAATTATCCTAGAATTAGGTAATTTTGAACCCTATAAATATAGGGCTTATTTCGTTGTATTGAAAAAAAATCCTATTTTTATGAATAAACCTTTTTTTCAAGGGCCGTCTTGAATTTTCTTAAGAACTTGCGAGTTCTTATCTTAAAAACTTGTGGGTTGTTAGAGCTTGCGAGCTCACCCTTTTGCTCGGCATCAATTTTGGTATCACAGCAAGTCAATTTCTTTGGCCTAATTCGTGTTAGTGTATTCAACAAAGAAACATAATTTCCTACACACCCGACCCGGAAAATAGCCTCAAGTCCTCTTTCAAGCTTTAACCTCTTCACCTAAATTTACCTTTGCCCATCACAAACAAAAACTCATTCATCCGACCACCTACACACAGCTTCTTCCTTTTGAAATCTTCCCGTCTTTTGATATATTAATTAGTTAGTTCTCTTTCCCAAAAAAAATGCTGCTGCTATTAACAAAAAAAAAAAAAAGAAAGAAAGAAAGAAAAGAAAGAGAGAGAGAGAGATAGAAAAAGAGAGAAACGCAGCACTAATTTGCCAGAATTATAGTTTCTAGTTTCAAAGAAAAGAAAAACGAAATTCTGCACTTTTGCGACACAGGCCGAGGTTGCCTCGTCCCCCATATATGTCAACCTAACCACTTCTCTTAGATCCCCACAAATTACGTCCATTACAAAAAGCCCAACTCCTATCCCATACATACAGGCCCAATTAACCCACAGCCAGCCCAAATACCTTCATCTCCTTCACCCGACTACTAGCGCCGTTTCTTTGTTGCACACGAGCATTGACAGCTGAAGGTTGTCTGCCCTCCCTTTGCCAGTGCCCTCTACCGCTGATTCTGCCGCTGCTGGGTCGCTGATTCTGCCACCGCTGCACTGCCGATTCTTCCTCTGCCGCAGGTGTTCCGCCACACTACAATCTGCTGCCAGTTCTGCACTTTTGCGAAGTCAACGCCACTCCTTGCTTCCTGCTGCTTCAATTCAATTATTCTGCCATGCTGCCATTCTGCCATTCCCGATTCCACAACTGGTTTTGCTACCTTTCATTCAGTTTCTGGAGTATAGATTGCCGCAATTATCTGCCACCTTGCGGACGAAAATTGCTGAAATTTGCCTTTCATTCAGTTCCTATTGCTATGGATTGCAGCTGCTGGGCAAATATTTTGAAACTATTTACTGCTTCTTCTACTGCCCTTAAGGTACAATTTCAGGGTTTTAATTGAATTCCATTCTTTTATTTACAGTGTTGGCTAGTCATCATCTAATTATTTTAAAAATTTTTTCTTTTATTATTTTTTTCTAAATATTTAGGACATATAACTTTATTTATTTAATATAATTTTTGTTTGTCTTTGGCAACTCACTTTCTTTTTGGCATCATGGATAATTCATTCTATCATCTCACTGGTTGTTCATGCCTCCCTAATTATCCTACTTTTCCTAACCAATACAATTGTTCATATCCTACAAACTGTGATACTCAGGGCACTGTAATTGAACCCTCATATTTTGATGGATCTAACCCTGAAGCGTTTCTTAGTTGGATACATGGACTTGAAAATCTCTTTTAACTAGCATCACATAAGTGGCTCTCGTTGCATTAATCTTGCGAGTTTAACACTTGTTGGGACTGCAAGGCGTGATTGGAGAATAATTAGAAAAAACATTGGAGTGTTAGAACAACGTTGTATTACTTCATGGGATGAGATGAAACGACTCTTAAACAATAAATACGCCGCCGCCTATTATCGAACTCAGTTGTTAGACCAATTCTTTTTGCATTGTAGGCAAGGATCATCCATGGTTCAAGAATATTTCACTCACTTCAACCAATCAATTAGGAGTTGTGGCATTTATGAAACTCCAAATGTTGTTGCTTCTAGATTTATAGATGGATTGGCTCCTAACATAAAAAGTTGGTTTATACTCTCATCTAAATCATTACAAGCTGAATACAATTATGCTTTGAGCCTTGAAAAACTAAAAAAAGTCTTGAACTCTGAGTCTAAGTTATCCTCTCCTAATAAGCCTAAGCCTATTTGTTGTGTATCAACTCCTGCTTCAGATGGCCATATCTATATTGTTGACCCTATAGAACCTTCTAATAGTAAGGATGAAATGTTTGAGCCTATAAAGTACTCTGACAATGAGAATGAAAGTTTTGAGCGTTATCTTGAGTCTCTTCTCATGACCTTATCTTCTGTAGACACAAATGCAATAGATACAATTGGAAGAACTAAAACAGGTTTCGACTCCACCATTCTTTTACCCAACTTCAAGCGTACCTTTCATGTGGAGTTACCTCATGTGTCGAACCTAGTTGCCACTTTCTTTGCCAAAGCATTTGTCCGATTGCACTCATTTCCTATTGATATAAGACTTTTGCCTACTAACTTCCTTCACTCTATTACAAGCCAGCCATCTGTTCACTATCTTCATAATTCTCATGTTGAGGTCAAACATAGAATTATTTTAAATAATGAGAGCTATCTTCTTGTTTTGACTGTGCGTGGTTGGTATACCTCTTTTAAACAAAATTTTTATGTTTTACTTCGTGTCTCTTTAAGTCGCTTTCTGAGACATGTTAATAACAAGGTCACAGAAACTTGAAACTAATTTATTTGACTGGCCATTGCACTTGAATAGAAGTTTGGATTTCAATATTGCCAAATTGTTATCTTGTCAGGGTTCGTTAGTGCCACTAGTCTTGCAGCCTTGGTTCGTGCACGCGCGTCTACCATGATACAACGTGCTACTCTTACTGTGGGTTCAGCTGATGTTGATATGGATGAGTTGCACCATATATCACTTCCAAAGGTTTTCTATCAGTGTTTCATTCGCACTAAAGATCACCCTTGGTTAGAGTTATGCTTCATATGGTTATTAAAAGTTCTATACCGTTGCTTGATGAGGAAAAAAGATTGACCTCTATGGTTTACAAACTATAGTTTAACTCGCCGGGTTGACTTTTCCTTAGCCGGGACGAATGATGCAGATCCTCAAATGATATAATTATTTTATTTAGCTTATTTTAATTTATTGTTATTTTGGATTAAGGTTTATTTAATTTAATTACGTTTTATTTATTATTACTTCGTGTAGCAGGTTATTTGTTCTAGTAGTTTACTTGTTCTAAACTTCTAGTAGAGCTTTCCTTAATTATCCTAGAATTAGGTTATTTTGAACCCTATAAATATAGGGCTTATTTCATTGAATTGAAAAAATCCTATTTTTATGAATAAACTTTCTTTCAAGAGCAGTCTTGAATTTTCTTAAGAACTTGTGAGTTCTTATCTTAACAACTTGCAAGTTGTTAGAGCTTGCGAGCTCACCTTTTTGTTCGGCGTCACACCATCTTCAATTTGCGCCAAGTCAAAAATGGGGTGGATCCGGATCACATCAGTTTGGAAACCAACGATAATTTTTATAAACAAATTTGATTTTATCACATTGACAATTCTCATTCAACTCTCAATTGCGACAAGCAGCATGAACAAGTCTGGCATATTAAATTCAAATTTCAATTTGAAATTCGGTTCTACCTGCTGCTGTTGTAATTGCCACTTTTGCATTGGAAACTGGAAAAAAAAAGGGGATAAACAAGTATCCTTGGTTGCCAAATGCATACTAAATTTGAATATAAAATTATATGTACCAAAATTGATAGTCTATTATTACTAGGGACTTAAGTGTACATTGTTCATGCTTGATTATTGTACCTTGTATATATAGACTCCGTTTGACAAACATTTTTAATTGTTAGTTTATAAATGGATTTAAAATGATGTGGAGTTAATGATTAAAATGATGTGAAAAGTTACATCACATCAAATATGTGGCTTGATGGTAGATTGCCATGTGGTAAAAATTTTAAATGTAAATTAGTTGATAAATAGAGGTAGTCTTTAAATGGTAGCCAATCAAAGTGTAACTTTTGTCATGGAATGAAAGATTTTTCCTTGTAAACAACATGGTATTAGAGCCACAGGAACCCTAACCCTAATTGCTACTCACATTCCCTTAGCTAATCAATTCTAGCGACCTCTCTGGAAGACCTTCCAGCGACCTCGCACTCCCATTCTGCCACCACCAGCGACCTTGTGGTGGACATCTGACGCCGACTGCAAGGTGATTTCAAACCAGCACCTTTGAATCCTCAATTGTCCATCGCTGCAGTCACTTTCTTTTCCCTTGTTTTTGTATGTGCCTTACCTAATCAAAATTTGAGAATCCCCGACCAATGGACTCCGGCGAAGCGAACCAGATCCAATTTTGGCCCCGGCGCAACTGTGTTTCTCTGCTCCTGTGTTCCAATGGCTGATTTCTTCAAGGGTTTGTCTTTTTATCTCTTCTTTGGTGTGGGATTCTTTTTTCCTCCTTGGTGTAGGATCTTTTATGCGTTGGCTGAAATTGAAGTGAGAAAAAATGACTGATAACAAGGATGTTTCATTGGTTGCTATCTCATGAATCCTCTCCAATTCCAATTAAATTGGATGGTAGAAATTACCTTGTGTGGTCTCAAATGTTAAAAATGTATATAGCGGGAAGAGAGAAGAAGGGGTATAGT
This sequence comes from Nyctanthes arbor-tristis, assembly GCA_963692815.1. Lineage (NCBI taxonomy): Eukaryota > Viridiplantae > Streptophyta > Magnoliopsida > Lamiales > Oleaceae > Nyctanthes > Nyctanthes arbor-tristis. The sequence continues at coordinate 40,538 of CAVNYN010283216.1, read as the reverse complement.
ATTGGTCAGAAAGCTGCCCCGGCTAAGGATGATCCAAGCTACGATAAATGGGAATATGAGAATGTAATTGTCAAGTCCTGGCTTATTAATCCTATGTCGGATAACCTGATGGTACACTTTGAGTAATGTGGAACAGCAAAGGATTTATGGGATGCTATCAAAAGAAGTTATCTCGAAGTATCGGACTCATCTCAAGTCTATGAACTTATGAGAAAATCATTTCAGTCACGTCAAGGTGGGCGGCGGTGGGCGGCCACTTGTTGAGTATTATACTGAGATGAATTCGATCTTCAAGGAGCTTTTTATAGAAGACCGAATGACATGAACAATGCTAAAAATGTAGAAAAGTTAAACAAGCGTATGGCTGAGGACAAGGTCTATATCTTTCTTGCTGGCCTTGATCATAATCTGGACCACGTGAAGAGTCGAGTTTTGGGTACTTCACTATTACCAAGTCTTGAGGAAGCTTTTTCAATGGTACGCCGTGATAAGCAAAGACAACTTACCATGGCAGCTGAAACTAAATCCGAGACATATGCTCTTGCTATCAAAAGAGCTAATTCCCGTCCTTCCTCAAACTCCTCTGACGTGTGTACGTTTTGTCACTTGGTGTTCGATATATTGCTAATAACTGTTGGAAGAAAAATAGGTATCCTGAGGGGTATAAACTCAAGCAAGCTGAGAGGAGAAATAGGAAAAACAATAGAGCAACTCTTGCCAGCCCTTCTCAATCTGAGTTACCCCGGTCTTCTGCTTCACGACGGTGTTCCGATCTAACACTTGGGTAATTGATTCTAGAGCAACCAATCGTTTTACTTGTTCTTCCACTCTTGATTCTCACACAATCCCTCATATTAAATTTGTTCAAGTTGCTAATGGAACAACAACATGTATTACAGGGGTTGGAAATATTGTTTATCTCTCTCTCTCTCTCTCTCTCTCTCTCGTCTTATTAGCTCCTACACTCACTACGAATCTCTTGTCCATAAGTAGAATTACAAAATTATAAAATTTCTTGATTGTAAGGTAACTTTTTCAGCTTATGATTGTGTATTTCAAGACAACCAAATGAAGAGGACAATTGGCACAGGTAGAGAAAGGGGGGGTCTCTATTTTTTGGAAGGAACAAGTGAGCTGAAAACTAGGAATGGATGTAGCCTTCAAGTAGATATCGAGCTAAAATTCTTTTGTGGCACTGTTGGTTAGGTCATTCATCTTTTGTTTACTTGGAGCGTTTGTTTCCAAAATTATTCCAGAATACATCTAGTTCAAGTATGTGATGTGAACAATGTATTTATGCTAAAAATCATCGTATACCTTTTAAAGTCAGATCAAATAAACGCTCATTTCCTTTTGCTTGTGTTCACACTGAAGTTTGGGGTCCTTCATCTACTCCATCCAATGCTGGCCATAAATATTTTGTATCTTTCATTGATGTGTACTAGAGTATGTTGGGTATACCTATTTAAATCAAAGGATGATGTCGCTCATGTGATTCCTCAGTTCTCTCAAACCGTTGTCACCTAATTCCATACACAAGTTCAGATCTTTCGTTCTAACAATGGTAAAGAATTTATGAATGAATCTCTTGCTACTTTCTTCAAAACTCATGGTATACTCCATCGCACAACTTGTGCCTATACACCTCAACAAAATGGCATAGCGGAGCGTAAAATTCATCATATCCTTAAAGTGGCTAGAGTTTTGTGCTTCACTATGCATGTTCCCAAATGTTTTTGGGCTGATTCTGTTGTGTTCCTTGTTAACAGAATGCTTACCCGTACCCTTGGCTATGCTTGGCTATGAAGCACCTCTACGCGCACTCTTAAACTCTCACTCTGTTCCTTCTGCCTTAAATATTTGTCCTAAGATATTTGGTTGTGTGTGCTATGTTTATGTACACTCTCATCTTAGAGATAAATTTCACCAACGTGCCCTTAAATATGTTTTTCTGGGGTATTCTAGTTCTCACAAGGGTTACAAACATTTACATCCCCCAACTGGTAAATGCTATGTCTCCATAGATGTTGAGTTTTCTAAGTCCAGTCTTATTATTCTGGAGATGTGCAATTAGTTCCTCTTCAAGGGGAGATTCACAGTAAAGAAGAAGAACAAGTGTGGTTGGTGGAAAAAAAGTTTTGGATTTTTGGAAGTTAAAGGGAATTCCAACCTCAAACCTAAAGTGGTAGACCATTTATTATGCTTCAAAAATGTTATATGAGAAGACCTAAGGACTCCACTGCTCCTTTAAATGCTGATGATTCTTTAGGTCGGATGATGCTATCGGGCTTGATCCAAACTCAATTCATAGTGAAGAAGAGGAACAAGTGTGGTTGGAAGAAAAAAAAAGTTTTGGATTTCTGGAAGTGAAAGAGAATTAGAACCCCAAACTTTAAGTGTAGACCATCTAGTATGTTTCAAAAATGTTATATGAGAAGACCCAAGGACTCCACTGCTCTTTTAAATGCTGATGATTCTTTAGGTCCTAATCACGCTATCAGACTTGATCTAGACTCTCATACCTCCTCTAAGGGCACTACCATGCTATTAGATGACTGTTCTGAGATGCCTAATTTTCCCTGTCACTTTAATTCCTACTGCTGATCCTAACTCAGCTTCACATATTCCTGCTTCTCTTACTCCAGATCAAGATAGGAGATATCCTCTTTGTGACCGTAAAGAACCAGATAGGTTTTCAAAGTCTTCTTCTACTACTATCTACCGCATGTCTAATTACACGTATTGTCATTGCATATCAAAAAATCACCTGGCATTTACCCTTCAACTGTGTTCCGAGTCATTTTCAGAAAGCCCTTGATGACCCCAAGTAGAAGTCGGCTATGGTGGAAGAAATGAACGCCCTCCAAAAAAACTCTACTTAGGAGATGGTCAAGTTACCTAAGGAGAAGAAGACGGTGGGATGTAAATGTGTTTTCTAGGTAATGTATAAATCAGATGGAATGGTGAAAAGATATAAAGCCACATTGGTTGCAAAAAGCTACACACAGACATATAGGATTGACTATCGAGAGACATTTGTCCCTGTGGCCAAGATGAATACCATTAGAGTCACACTGTCGCTAGAAGCTAACATTTGTCCCTGTGGCCAAGATGAATACCATTAGAGTCACATTGTCGCTAGAAGCTAACTTGGATTGGCCATTGAGACAATTTGACGTAAAAAAAGCCTTTCTCCATGGTGACTTAACAGAAGAAGCGTATAAGGATCCACCTCCAATTTTTTCATTTGCTGATAGTAAGGTGTGCTAGTTGAAAAAGGTCCTATATGGTCTAAAGCCATCACTGAGGCTTGGTTTCGTAGGTTGTGTTGTTCAATGAAAACATATGATTACAAACAGGCCTTGGCAGATCATACACTATCCTATAGGAGAAATGGTGAAAATATTACATTACTTGTTGTGACCAAGATCCCACACCTATCCAAACATTAGAAGTAAATGGTAAAAAAATAAATCCATTGTCATCCTTCTCTCTCTTTCGCAAGGGTTTTTGACAGTTTGCAATGGTCACCGAACATGGCTGACCAGCCGGGTCTCACAAAGCATTACCCATCTTCTTTCACTTCCCTAGGACCAACCTTGACCTTTTTACTTTGTTTTACGTGCAGGCACATCCTTCCACCTGGGGGCCATTTGGGAAATTTAGCTCAATGGGTTTGACCATTTGCCCACAACATGGACCCCAACAATGTGCCATAACTCAGATTTGTGAGTTAAAGCTCCGCAGAATGAGTTCTAATTTCTAAATACTTAGTAACAACAAATTGCGTGATGCAAAAGGAGGCGATCGCTGATGTGAGCCAAATGTTGGTAACAAGCATTAAATGTAGCATGTGCAGCAATGCATCATAGAAACATAAACTTGTGCTAGATAGACTGGCCTACAGAAAGAAATGATAGCAACAAATGTGGCTAGAATTAATCCCCAAAGAGAAAACAGTTTGCTAAGTTGGAAACCAAACATTTATTCAAGGAGAATGCGAGCCAAATGTTGGTAACAAGCATTAAATGTAGCCTGTCCTGCAATTCGTCATAGAAACATAAACTAGTGCTAGATAGACTGGCCTACAGAAAGTAATGATTGCAACAAATGTGGCTAGAATTAATCCCCCAAAGAGAAAACAGTTTGCTAAGTTGAAAACCAAACTTTTATTCAAGGAGGACGCTCAGTCAAACAAATTAATGTGTAGTGACTCACCATAACCTTTTTTTAACTTATTTTAGACAACATGCCAAATAGATAGAGTAATGAATCAAAATGCCTAATAAAATACATATGTCTACCATGCACATCAAATTCTAGAAGACTAAAAAGAAGGTTAACAGAGTAGCTGCATCCAATGTGGTGAATAATTCCTATCATGATCCTTTTAAGATTTAGACATAGACTAGCCCAGACCTGAATCCGGTAAATTTTAACTCAAAATTTTATGAGATACCACCAATCACCTGGAAAATAATCATAAGTTCAGATCATGTGAGTAGCACCTTACTTACAGATTTTCAGTGAAATATGGATAAAGCAACCATTTTTCAGCTTCTAGAGGTGAGGCATTTTCCAATTCAGCCATCTCAAGAGAATTCTCAGCTGTCATCTCAGACCATGTGGCAAGCAACTCTAATCCTGCATGAATCAGTCGCCTGCCACTCTTTTACGGATTATCCATTTGAATCTTAGTTATCCCCACAAGCAGAAATCTATAAACACTAAGCACAACAGCAAAGCAGATTCTAGTGAAACAGCAGCAGAAGCACGGTTACCTTTGACTGGGTCGTCTGCAGTGTACCATTCACTCCAAGGACAATCATCATCCCATTGAGTTTTACTGCGAGTTTCACTTTCAGCATTCCCCCCAGATTCCCCGAGGCCAACATCAGCTTCATGTACTTCGTCTTCGTCATCATATGTAGGGGTTCTGTAGGTTAACCTCATCTTAAAATGGATTTTGAATTGTTGCATTGACAAGTCCACTTTGGTATAGGCCTTCAGCATATGTTTGAAAAGATGAAGTACTATCATATGAGTAAATAGGGAAATTCTTAATGTTAACAGATAATCTAAAAAAAATATCAGACTAAGATTATAAGTCAATATAACAAATCTAGTACAAAGGCATTAACTGTATTTGAAAAAACAACTAGAAACAAATGTCTGATGTTCATCACTAAAAGCAAAGGTAATTTGGAAAGGGAAACAACATTTAAACACGGAGACAACAGGCAAAAGAAAACAACATTTAAACACGGAGACAACAGGCAAAAGAGGTATGTCTATCATGAAAATTAAAGCTATATAGACTATAAAATATGTAAAGAATTAAAAAATTATGACTGAACATTTAAATAAATATACTTAAATAAATTCAGAACCTACAAATTTAGAAACAAACAGCTCGTATAATCCTTCCAAGTGCATCAGCTTTATCGGAACTTGGCTGCCAATACGGTCAGCTTCAAACCTTCTTGTAAAAACTGTTCCCATATTCTGGATACCTATATAAGCTCTACGAGAAGGATCATGCACTGGGACAAAAGCAGGCCATAAACTGCATGGTATAAGCACAAAGGCGATCATCAACTTATCATGCAATCAGAACTCTAAGCAGCATACCAAAAGGATTTCATTCCAGAATTACAGAACTGTGTTTAAAATATTAATTAGAAAAATATCAGAATCTATAACATATTAAATATCACGTAATTTGAGAATCATATTTTAAAAGCTTTTTATCCCTACCCATTTTAATTTTTCAATAATGACATCCACTATTTTTTTCCCCAATAATGACTTTACTTTTTGTTTTCCATTACGCATTTTAGTTATTTGAACTGATTTCGTCTAAAAAATAAATTGGCTACAATTTACTTGGATCCATCAACTAATATTCATCCATTGAAATAACAATACATGTAACTGAAATAATTAGATTGATATGTTTAGTAAATTATCCAAGCATTCAGAATAGAATAATGTTATGTAACACCAATTGTGCTAAGCACCTGTCTAGGTGGCAACATATGTGGCTATAAGTTGACTTTAAAGCATGCATATATGGCCCACTTAATTTAACTTATCACTTAATGCCATTTGGACTGGCGTAAAGCACCAGTGGTGCCATTTGGACTGGCGTAAAGCACCAGTGTTGCTATATTGCATTAATGCTAAGAATACACACGAATGTAGAAAGATGTTAAACCATTAGATACACAAGTTAAGTTCTATTCACAAATAATCATCTACTTCTACACATTCCATACAAACCAATTCAAGATTGACTGCTTCACTTCAAATCTCATGACAACTATATTGTTAGATGCAGTAGCGGCAGTGGAGAAGAAAGTTCTGTAAGAACTTGAAATCAAATTACGAAAAAGTGATGGTGAAAACTATTGGATAGATGTTAAAGAAATTGTTGTAGCATGAAGCCATCTTAGAAGAGGAGAAATACCGCATCGATACTCAAAGTTGTTCCTAAAAAAGTGTGACCATTAATGTTAATGAATTGAAAGTAAAAAATATCGCAGTAGTAGTACAATGTAGCTACTTGATATGGTGATAGAGAATTTTTCTACAAAAAGGACAGTCTTCTCCAATTAGAGAGGACCGTCCAACGTGGACGCTGATTGTATACAAAAATACGGACCCAGGAAAAAAAATTGGCCCCTACCCCAAAATCTTCAGCTTGATTTGACCTTCCCCCTTCTGCAATTCGAGTCCCACCCCCTCCCGAAGCTGTATCCGGCCATCCTTTCCGTCCTCCGGAGAAGAACCGTCTATTGATGACAGAAATTCTGAGTTCTGCGTCCCTTTTGTCCAAAAGAACTATATCTCTGGCATCGAGCTTTTTCTAAAAGACTCATCAACACGGAGCTCCGGCCGCTGTTCCAGTAAGAGTACCGGAATCTCCAAGATTTCCCTACTTCATCTTCTAATCCCAAAAGGAAACCCTTTTCTCCCAACTCACCGCCAGTGAGCGGAAAGTATTTTTTGGCGTGCCGTTTGGGAATCACGAGACATCTTGAACACAGCTTCTTTAGGCAACCCTCTGTCATCAATCTGGTCGTCCAATTCTTTATCATCTTGGCTCAGATGGAGATCCAAATTAGCTGAGTTGTTGCCACAAACCATGGCGGTGATGGTGGTTTGGTGGTGGGAATTATTAGGTAAGTTATTGGAGATGATTGTGACGCCCACCAGTAGGCTCTTGAAGAAGAAGAAGAAGAAGAAGACTATTGGTTTATTGGTATTTTCTTGAATTGGGAGAGATGGGAATTGAAGAGATTCTGATGAATAGTTATGCACAACAAGAGAGATTCTAATGAATAGTTATGCACAACAAGAGAGATGAAGATGGAGGGAGAAGAGGAGGGGTTTCAAGGCATCAATCAGATTTCTCTTTTGTGGGTGTGGTGGTGGAAGGTAACTCCGTTTATTTAATTTTTGGAGTGGGGTCCATTTGAATTTGGATGAAAACCTAGGGCATCTTGGCTAATTTTTCTCCTGCGCCTGTCCTTTTGTACACCATCAGCTGCCAACTAGGACGGTTCTCTCCAATTTTGGGAGGACCGTCCTTTTCATAGAAGAATTGTGGCAATAGAAAAATACATGAATGTCTAATCAATATGACATCTTACACTAAATGTTAAGTTATTTGACATGGTTTGATTGTTGCGCTATATTTTCAAGTTGTTTTTTCTTCGATTTTAGTGAGATATATTTATTCATTAAGAGCTTGTTCTAGGGAGCTCTATATAAAGCAAAAAATTTATTAAATATTCCAACCACATATTCTCCACAAAATATAAATTATCACACTTCCTAATAATCTTTATTCACATTTCCACCACACATTCTCCTATAAATCTTAACGTTGGTTTACATAAAACTCCCAAAAAAAGCTCTAAATATTTGACATTTTTCATAAGACTTCTAGAAAATTCAAAATAAATGTGCAGCGCATTTCGCATGGCTAGTATGCTATAAAAATCTCCAATTAAAAGAATGTAAACTTTCAGTAGGGCACTCTCAGCAGCCTTAGAGACTCAGAAAGGTTCACAACAAAGTCAAGGGTAGACTGTCGTCCTAAAAAATTACTAATACACATTTCAAAATAGTTACATGTTAATATCAAAATGAACAAGATAAACAGTTTCCGATAGCAGTTGCAAATGCAAGCAACTATGGCAAGTATAGAAGCAGGAATATGCTATAAGTTGAGAGATAGTCAGTGCTTTACGACTTCTTAATCAAACCTAATTTTTTGTGCAATAAGAAAGACATTTAGCTACTGGATTTTCTATATCTCATGAAGCAGAAAGAAACAGTAAAAGGAGACAAATCTTGTCATAAAAGTAGGACAGAGAAGTCTAAAATCTTCAATAATTTAAATCTTTGGTGCTTCCTTGTTAAGAACCAGTAAAAGGAGAGAAAGTTTGTGATAAAAGTAGGACAGAGATGTCTAAAATCTTCAATAATTTGAATCTTTGGTGCTTCCTTGATTCTATGATCTAGTTCCAAATCTTACTTTGGGCTCACTAGAATATGTTCCAACACTAACATTGCCTGCACTCCTAGAGTCCTATGACTAAATGAATTATCCAGTAGTGATACTTCTCATTCTAAGAAACATATGAATCATGTATTGAACAATCACATTATACATAATGCAAAAAACTATTCATTGTCAAGCTGCCATTTATATACCCTCGTCACTAGATTCTTTTTCCTAAAGTGAGGGAATGGTCAGTATAAAGTCCAAATATGTCTGCTTGTAAATGTACAGATAAAAAAATCTACACAGGAGTTACTAAAGAAATTTTATTCATGGGAGAAGGATGGGTCATATATGTCATTTTACTCATAAGCTGCTCCCCACCTCACCCCCATTTTCCACACTGTGGAGCTATGCAAGCCGGGGTTAAGGCCTTTCTAACATGTTTGATAGACCAATAGTACTAAAGTTTGCATGCAAGGAAGGAGCAAGTCTAAACTTCCAACTTCAAGGTGCTGGAGAATCAGAGGACTCAGGCCACTAGATCAATGTTCACGAGACTGCACAGCAGAGAGTTCAGCTTTTAAGAACACACCATTATGAGCTAAATCACCATTACCAATGGAGCTAAGGGCACATCCAAAAGGAACAAGACAAGTTTTGTGTTGGGAATAAGCATGGTTCAGAAAAGTTACCTTCATGCTTTAGATTTGTTACTGGATGAGGGTTTCGAAAGAAGTTTTCACATTATGGGCATCTTAAGTCGCTAAAAGTTGCTCATTTGAATTGAAATGTAAAACAAGAACTGCTCATGATGATGCAAGTGGACTCATGATCACTCTCAATTAAGTAGTTTCTATGGGTGATATATGGGTGTATGTTGACTGCCATATGAAAAAGTGAGAATCTAAAGAACTATTAAGACTTATAGAGTTTATATTGCATAGACTCTTCTTTCTCTTGTCTCTTCTTGCAATAAATTTTCATGTGATCTACATCAATTATCAACTTGAAAGTGCAATTCAGCTGCTGTTATCGAAAGTTCCCTAGTCCCTTCCCTTAATCATTTCTCTGCTCACTGAACAAGTCAAACGTTTATTTCATAGTTGCACCTTCATGATCACAAGTCTGAACGAGTGGGCTCTCCACTAGCCATATGAAATTTCTGGAACCAAATGTCCACAATTAGACCTTAATTTGTCTCACAATCCTATCTTCTTCTGTGTTATGCCTCAGCTCAGGTATGGTCCCAAAGCCATGAAAACAGCGCCTCGTTTCACATCAAAATTCTTGATATTTTAAAGGCAAAAACAAGAATCAAACAAACATCCAAAATAATCATGTTATCATTGCAAGAATCAGGAAGAAAATATATGTTCCAATGACAGATGAACCTTGAACTGTTAGACAAAGCAATAGCAACTGCACTCAAAAGCTTGCTAGCCTCTGGTGAATCAAGAACCACGCCGCTTGCACTTTGTGGAGCAATCACCTGACAGTATTGACACAATAAGAGAGAGGGGGGGGAGAGAGAGAGAGAGAGAGAGAGAGAGAGAGAGAGAGAGAGACCACAAACTCTTTCACTCCAAAAGCAAGCTGCAGATCATGCAATGTCTGACTCCAATCATCCACTTTTTCTGGACAAAGCAAGATTTCAAATTAAAATGTGAATCTAGACATGAACATCCTGTAGCTAGCTACAATAGCATATATTAAAGTACCATCATTTGTTGTTTTGAAATAATATTCCATGCAGTAGCTTTTCAGAGCATACTTGAACTCAGATTTGACTTTGTACAGACCCTTTGAGAAATCCATTGGAACAGCACCCTTTACCTATCACCAAATTTATTTATTTTGTTGTTGGGGGGGTTGTTAAACGTAATAAGAAAAGCAATCAAAAACATAAATTAGAAGGTTCAGAATCATCCGACTAAAAATCAAGATTTCAGAACTAGCAAACATAATTGGTCTTTGTAGACAAGTTACGGAAAATGATTCCAGATGAGTGGACTATTTGAACCTTTTTTAGGAGCTGTGTTGTATGGATTACGTCTCCAAGGATCAAAATTTAGTAAAGTCTTCTATTTTTACTTGAAGTGAAGAAGATATGTCATACACATTATTTCATCCAATAGTAGTAGGTTTCAATTTTAGGATTAGAGAGTGGAGAGGGAGATGATGATGATTGAGGATGGACGGCGAAATGCATGTAAGATAGTCGACAGCAAGCAGAACAACACCATTGATCATGGAAATTACAAACATATTCAAGAAATATGTTTCAGCACTTATCCACCAAATTCAAATTCATAAAGAGAGGCAAATCCACTTCAAATTTTCATAAAATACAATAATAATCCAAATAGAATAAATTTAGGGCACACCACTAAGTTCTGAGGTCCATCAGCCAACCACTGCCGACAAACCACCTCAATATCAGAAATGAACCTGCAATACGTTCCACATTATAACTTATAATTACATAATTATCTTCTTCCAGACTCTATAATATAAAACCATTATTCCTACTTCCTAATCATACCTTTCCCATGAAGATGCAAGAGTAAAATCATCAAATCTTGCAAGCTGCAAATATATCACCGTCGATTTTTATATATTTAGAAAAAAATCCACTTGTGATCTGAAAATCCATTGATTTGGGCAAACAAATTAGCATACCTCCTCGTCCTCTTCTTCTTCGACTAAATTGCTTTTTGAATTGCTTGTTGATGCCATGAAAGATTCAATTGGCAGTCAAATCAAAAGAGAGAGAGACGAAACTGGTTGTAGTTACACGACGACGTTCAATTCGCGGTCAGTTGCTGAAGGAAGTCATTTGCTCCATTTTGCGCTCCTTCAATTTTTTCTGATTAGAACGAAGCAATTTCAATGACGTCACAACGTCCTAAAATTTCATTATCACCCCTAAACTGTTTTTCTTCTCTATTTTTACGATCTAACTTCTAAGTTATCATTACCACTCAGTTTAAGAGCTTGTTTGAAGTTCTTTATTTTTGAATTTATAATGAGTAGTGGAGATTTAACTAAAGTTTAAAATATGTGGTAGTTGTTGAGTAATTGTTAAATCAACAATCAAATTATAGTAGGTGAAATTATACTGGGAAAAAATTAAGAGCTTCAAACAAGCTCTAAGAACTAAGAGTATTGGACGGTTGGGAGAAAAACTCACGAAATTTCAGATTTGGACATCATGGTAGAGAAAGAAAAGCCCTCCAATGCTGCTGATGGGGTAGGCTGTGGAGATGAGATGACAAGCCAAAAAGTGGAGAGTCATCCTATAAGTTCAATTTCAGACCTCTAATTAGACCTTGTTCATTAGTAATTTTAATATTTGTTTAATGTATTTCTGTCCTCTCTCCTCTTTCCTCTCTCTTGATGCCTGGGTTGTCTTTCTCTCTCTATACGTACACTATGTCATACACAATTGATAGACAATGAATGTAAACATCGTTAGAAGGTTTTTTACAATGCCAATGTCTATTATTGCCACACAAATTAGGACTCCTGTCAATTTGGTTGCCACATAGGTATTAATGGACTAAAGTGAAAATACTCTAAGAGAAGATATTTTTACTTGACAAGTAGAATTAACTATTGAACCTTGCTTGCTATAAACAATGTACCTCAAGTTTCTGTATCTATTATTAATGCGTTATAAGGGCATTACTAGCATAGAGTAAAAACTCAGGCAGAAAATTTTAGAAGAAAAAAGTGTGTTCTCAATTCATGTTTACGGTAGAATATTCGGGAGAAATTTTGAGTTTAGGTTTTCAAATTTTCTTTAGATACATTTATAGTGAGGATGTGCAAAATTTTGGTTTCCCGTCCCGTCAAAGCATACGCATTATCTTATCATTGCCAAATAATCAAAATTTTGAACAAGGCGGAAAATTTATAAAATGAAGGCATTAATGGCATTTTTTTGGCCTCTATTTTACCTTTCTTATGTCTCCAAAAAAAACGACATTCGTTTCCGTTCTTCCCTACACATTATTTGCTCTTGATGATAACGAATTTTTATTGATGTATTTGAATCTTTTCTAAAAATATCACAACCAAATAATATTTTACTTAGAAAACACAGAAGGAAAAGATCTCATGTACACAAATCATAACACATTTAAAATCAGAACAATAATTAAATTTACATTAATCAATATACAACCATTATTACCCTTTTTCTATGGAGTCGGATCTAGCTCCATGTAGAGTCCGACGACCAACCAAAAAAGGCCCACATATACAGGAGCCCAATCCAACACCATAAGGAAAGTGCTCGTTATTATATGTTTGAAGACAACGTGTAAATGAAACATCCGGGGAAAAAACAGAAAGAAAAAGATGTGAGTCCAAGTTGAATGTATACTCAGTTATTGCGCATCTCCAAAAACAAACGATTGAATTCATCAAATTTCAAAAAGGAAATAATAAATGTAATAAACAAGATCACGGGATGCCACACGGACCTAACATATACTCTTGCCGAACATCTTTTACGGTCTAAGTGGCTTTTCTACTAACACAGATCACAGCAGCACATCAAGTCCGTTATAGCTGCAAAAGAAATCACCAAAATGCACTAGAGATTCACAGCCATTACCGTTTATCAAGTCATGAAGATAGTGCAACAACTCAAATCCTTCAACACCCGTGCACAACAACGTAAAAAACACGATCTGTAACTGTTTTACCTTTTAAGAGAGTCCGGGATTTCGTTTAAAAAATGGAACTACAATTCTGTGTAAGTTTTCTGAGAAATAAAACCATTTCTCCCCCAAGTGTAAAATGCAATCAGAACTTTATCATGTATAAACACAAGGGGAGTGAGCAATGAAGATCATAAAAGATACCAGTTGTAAATGGCTCTGTCCACCGTAGGTGTGCAGAAACAAAAATAGTAAATCCTACTTGTGCATTTCGATGATAACTTTTCTCAGTTATAGCCCACCGCCGGGGAAGGACAGCAAGACAAAAGAAACCAGTCCATCAATAACTTCGGCCCCAGTAGGTCCACTTTTTGGCAGGCTTTCCCGAGGCAAAGCATAATGTGCCTGCATAAAATAATATTGATTGGAAAAATTGATAACTTGCAACCAAATGATTTTCATCTAGTGATTAGTTAACTAACAATTCATTAACCCCACCCAACCCCAAAGCTGCAAATGCCGCATTTGGAGATCACTTGAGTTGTCCCAATCAAATTGTTAAAAGTTGAATATGTACAGTACCTTCGGGAAGTCCTGGCTGGTCAAACGGAGAGCACAGGGACTTGGCTGCACCCATCTCACCTTTCGTTCGTTGTTTTACATCCTTCTCTACCTCCTAAAGTAGGAAACACAAAAACACAAATTACAAATATTGTGAATGCCCGAGGAAGGAGAGCATGTTAGACAGCTCATGTAAATAATGTTGAAGAAACTATCATGCCAAACATATGAGAACAGATATGCCTGCCCGGTAACACAAGCAATGTTCAGTAAAGGGGGAGACCTTGTCCGACAAATTTTACAAGAGCAAATAAGTTCCTCGCAATAGAACACTTTGCAGGAATGAATCAGAATCCTCCAAACAGTATACATGCAAGTGCAACCCGACATTGCACTGACCTAGCCAATCTGAATGGTTTCTTCTATGCTTCAACTATGGGCAAGGGATGTGATGAAAAGTTTATCATTGTCTTCATCAGAATTTTGAAATTTCATGTGCTATGCATACTGGAGTAATATTTAAGAGCCTATAAAAGGGCGATGGTACGTCAACAAACGAATAGTTACAAGAAAAAACTCAAGTGACCATACCAGAGATTCTTGAAATTAGTTGAAAATGTAGGGCTGGCTGTAACATTCAGGGATAACATCCTTAGAGATATGAAAGCCTATGGGAAACTATGTATCAAAAACGGACTCAATTTTCAAATTTGAATAGTGTTCTCAAGCTCACATACCACCTATCCCAGTGATCACCATGGCAGTTGGCTAGCCAGACAACGGGAGTCCCAATGGACTTGGACACAGACTTTATTTCCAATGTGTTTCGTATTCACCCTTATCTTCCAGTTGAGATGTTCAGGGGATGAGGTGGAGTGATCCATGTATATTATGCAGATCATGACAAAACAAATTTACCATGCAAATGAAATTGATCCTAGGAATACAGCAGGCAAGCACATGAAGAAAACAAATGGATATCAGACCTCCTCGTCACACCACGGTGCCAGAATCATTTTCTTTGTGCCAAGTGCTTCCACAAATTCCTCCCATGTCTTAACAACCTGAATGCAGGCATCTCGTTTTTGTGTTGCAACTTCAAGAAGATTTTTTTGGATGGTATTCAACAAGTCTTTCACTTGTTCAATCAATCTAGTCATGGGAATATCAATTTTGGCTGAATTATCACGTCGAACAGCACGCACCTGATAAAAAACAAGAATTAGGCAGGAAACAGAGTAGCATCAAGTATGATAGAAATCACAAAATAAAGATATACACGTTTTCTTTCCTTCTTACAGCTCAACTGTAAGATCTAACGAAAGAATGGCTATAAAATAGAATAATGCATAAATTAGTTTGATGATGTGAAGCTTATAAATATAAATTAAGCAGCAATAAATAAAGAGCTAAGATAATCTAGAATTTAAGACTTTGATACCTGATTATTTGCAAAGTCTTTTGGCCCTATTTCGATCCTAAGAGGGACACCTTTCATTTCCCAATGAGAATACTTCCAGCCAGGTGAATAATTGTCTCTAAAATCTGCCTCAGCACGAATTCCAGATTCATTCAATGTTTTGACAGTTGCTTCACAGGCATCATGTATTCCTTGAGTGTTGGCATCCTTATAGGGTACAGGGATTACAATTACTTGTAAAGAAGCTACTTTAGGAGGCAGAACCAAGCCTTTATCATCCCCATGGACCATAATCATTACCCCTATCTGCCATGAAGAATTGAACAAAAAAATTAAAAGGAAACAAAAAATCATCTAAGAAAAGTGCCATGGCTGAAAAATTGGTGCTTGTAAATACAAAGAATTCAGATTTAGGGTCCGTTAAATGATAAAGTTCAACATCAAACTCAAATCCCATGATATCTTTTTGAATTAGTTGGCAGAAAGGAATACAAGTAATAATTGTGAATATAAGTAGCATCCTTTCCAATGCATTTGCCCAAAGGAAACCTTCAAACAGGACTATGAGCAGAACTTCCTTAAGAATCAGACTGTCAACATAGTGAACTCGGTGTGTTCTATCTGCTTGGAGAAATGATAACCCAGAGTAGGAAAAAATAAATAAATAAGCCCTCTGTCCTATTTCTATTCTCCAGGTGTTTTTTTTCTCCTCCACCTTCTTTGTGGTTTTTTCTTTTTTTTTTTTGGGGGGGGGGGGGTGCGGTGGCTGTTGGGTGGTGGGTGGGGATGGGGGATTGTAGATGCTTTTCATTCTTTTTTGTAAAGCAGCAAGCTATAGCGCTTCCGAACACCAGAAAAAAGAACCTTAAAAATGAACCAAAAAAGAAATCATATTTACTGTTCTGGTAGTATAAGCCCACGAGTTCTGCCAGACCATAGACTTCTCTCCTTTATCATTTTCAAAATTTATCTCGAACATTTTTGCGAAATTTTGACCCAGGCAGTGTGATGTTGCACCTTGTATACCACGCCCAGTGTTTGGGATAAAAGCCTGGCAAACAATTAAAATATCTCACGTTTAAATATGGCACTGAAATTATTTTCAGGAGGAGAAAATAATATTAGAAAAAATAGTGAGAATGAAGATTGTGACATCATTAAATACCTCAACAGTGGTTGTGTAAAGTCCACCAGCAAACTTCTCATGCTCACTTTTCTTGCCCTTAATAACAGGAACTGCCAAGAATTCTTCATATATGCGTCTATACAATTCCAGAATTTCAAGGACCTGATACAAATGCAAACGGGAAACTGCTCTGTAAAAACAATGGAGTGCTTATTTCTGTTAAGTATCCTGAACACCATCAGATTCAAGGATTACTCTTACTAAAGAAAATAGAAAATTTTCAAACTTTTTTTTCCAGATTTAGTGAAAATGCTGCATGTAGAGAATCAACATGACTCTGAAATTTAAAAGTAAGCCCGTGTTATTCTTCTATTCCTATTTCAAAACAGAAATTCGTTAAAATATCATCATCCACATTTAGTGTGACCCTCAAGTACTACAGCTCTCCTCAGCTCATTTTATTTCTATCTTGAAATGGAAATAGGAAACTAGGGCCACAGTGCTGTCTGAACAGTATCATAGGATGGTCAAGCTTTCTTAGTTTTTACCCTTCTATTTAGGCTCAAATACCCATGTCACTCAGTTTCTGAAAAAGGATATTCATGTAGTTCAAAGAATAAAATAGAGATTTTAATTGAACATGACACTTTGACATAGGCCCAAAACTGATAGCCTTGAACTTGCATGAAGCCTCTAAAAATAGCCTTCATTCTTGCACTGTGTTCAGACAATTCCTCACAAAATAATCATTAAATACCACATTGTCATATTTTTTAGTGTTGCTAGTTTGGAAGAATAACCAAGGGTGGATGAACCCAATGACATTAAAAGAAAGTAATTTAGCCTGCAATAGGATTGGGAGAAGAATTGTAATAACAAAAAATTCACCTACAGCCTACATACAGTTTAATATCTAGCACAATGTTTACAACTTTCACTTAATATTTCAAGGCTGTACATGATTGGACAAGCACCATCACTATTTATAATTTTATAAGCAAAAAAATAGAACAAAAAGAAAAAACTTCAACCAACGAACCAAGTATCACTGTCTGATGTCAGCTGTTGAAAGTGTCAAGTGAATGCCTGAATCCAACGTAGGATAACCATAAGCATCTTACTAATTTGCTAGGCTTTCTCCTTGACAACTTAAGCTATGACCCAAAGAAAAGCCACTGGCAATTGAGTCGTACGTTTATTTGTCTTACCTTTCTTCAATTCTTATCAATTACTACGTCAGGCCCTCAACTGCCAGTTTCGTACAGCCTAGAAAATCTAGAACCCCAACACCCCCCACCCTGCCCCCCCCCAAAAAAAAAAAAAAAACAGTTTGATGCCATTACCACAATAAAATTAAATGTGTTGATGATCTCTCAAAAAGACCTGAATCGTTGTTATGTTCAGATGATGCAAGAGACTTCCATGTTGTCTCGGTATTTAATAGGAAATTAGAGTATTGATTATGACATTGCTAATTCGAAACATAATCATTCGCTATTTTACTAATCTATTTTTTGCATTTTTGCAAGTTAAGACCTCTTCATTCTGCATATGTCCTAAAACATGTTTTGAGATTATTTATGTTTAATTGTGATCTATTTTATGCATTTTTGCAAGCTAAGACTTCTTCATTCTGCATATGTCCTAAAACATGTTTTGAGATTATTTATGTTTAATCGTGTGTGATCTAGTACTTTTATATTTCAAAAAATTAAGGTTACGCCTAAAATGCTCAAGGCTCCTGCTAATGTCTCTCCTTGCAAAAGCGAAATAGCAACTTAATGTTTTTAAACTTGAACAGATCCAAAGCACTAGCAGCATGGTACAAGATATAGAGTGAGAAACACTGCCATTGCTTACACACACACACACACACACACACAAAATCTGGCACAGCAATTGTTATGTCAGATCTGGGATCCATACTGTTGGAGTAAATTTAGAAAAGTAGGAATGCAGAATCTTCATACTAAGAAAAATCCTGACATTGCATATCCATATTATAGCTAGAAGTACCTCAGTATCTGCCTCTTCCTTGGTCGCAAATGCAGTATGCCCTTCTTGCCAAAGAAACTCTCTGCTCCTGAAATATCGAAAAGATAACACCGCCAATCAATAAAAGAGAAGACAAACTGATTCTTGAGAAAATAGTTTTCCTGCTTGTGGAGCAGTTATGAACTACTCAAGTATATAAGCTAACAGAAAATAAATAATAAATAAACCAAATATGATCCTAGCGCAGTGAAGAAATAGGAAAACAATTTAAAGGATGCAAGAACTGTATCCAAATATAACACTAACCAGACCGTCCTGTCAGAAAAGCACAAAACTAACTATAGGGACTAGCTCCGTGAAAAGCACCTGATAAATGGAGTAGGATTGCTAAACTCCCATCGAACAACATTGCACCACTGGTTAAGTCTCAAAGGCAGGTCGCGATGTCCCCTAATCCACTTTGAAAAATAAGGATACATAACAGTTTCACTAGTTGGCCGGATGGCGATGGGCACTTCCAATTTAGATTCTCCTGATTTGGTAACCCATGCTACCTGTAAACAAATTGACATCATTATTATAACCAATGAGAAAGCAACATTGAAGATGCTACATACGTAAATATTGAAGGTTTAATACCAAATCATGGATATTTTAGTTAATGATCATGGGGATTCCATTTGCAACAATAGAGATAGTGTTGTCTGACAGTAGTGGATAAATTTTTAGGCATGATTTCATACTTCATAGCTGATTTAAGCTGATACCAATTTATCCTTCGTAATCCAACTGAAGGGGAGTTCCTTCATCAGGGGTTCAATTATGCCTGTGGTCAAGGTGACGACAATTAGGACTTCTAAGCAATTCCTTCACCAGGAATACTAACTACTCTCTGGCTGGGGTAGTACAAGCGGCATTCCGCATATACCGAGAGAAAATCAAGGATGCGTTCAAGGAGATAAAAATAATTTGGGCATAATACAAGTACTTAAAAACCATGCATACAGTGTATAGCAGTATCTAACAACAAATTCAAAAATATACATTACCTCTGTGCTGTCTGTTTTGAACAAACAGAAATATAGATTAAACCATGAGTTAAGGTTATCAACAGAAAGTAGCCAACAATCAAGAATAATTACTCGTGCACTTTCAGAACGATACTGATTATGCAAAGTATGGTGTAGGACGCTAGAGCCAAAAGCAAACTCACCTCAGGAGCAAACCCCTCTATATGATCTTTCTCCTTTTCTAGAACACCAGGAGAGACAAAAAGAGGAAAGTAGCAGTTTTTTATTTTCATTTTCTTGATTTCAGCATCAAAAAAGGTCTGCACATTCATATAAGAAACATATTATAGATATATCTACGTCAAAAAATAAGAACAGAACAAGAAGCAGAAAATAAAATAATTATATTAAGAAGGGAAATGATACAGTACAAAGAAGTACAATATTAAGCACACTAATGGTCCCATATCTCATAACATTGGAGTTAGAAATTTAGTCTAGGATCAAAAAGTGAAAAATGAAAATCACAATTGTACCGTACTCAAATATATTTATATCTTAGAAAATACATCTAATTTCTTATTATTTTGTGATACCCATTTCACAATACAAGAAGCTGCTACTATTACAACAAAAATAAGGTACCAGGATGCTTGGCTAACCTTAAAAGTTCACCTACAACTACAAGTACTGGATAATTTATAATATACCTCTGCTAGCATTCTATTTGTATTGCATGATATCACATGCAGATATTTTTGTGGGGACCTATGTAACACATGAACCTCCAGTCATTTTAACTCATTCGATTTCCCTTTTGAAATAAAACTAGAATCCTAAAGGGTGTGAAGCTCCAACACGGAAAAAATGGAGGAATACCCGTGTTGAGACGACACAACAGGACACGGATCCCAGTATGGGATCCGTACCGGATCCTCCAAATTGGACTAGGACACGGCAGATCAAGAAGGGCAGTGCAACGGTGAGGACCAAAAGCAAGAACTTACAGGTGGTCCACAAAGCATCCGTGGCCAAGAAGAAGTGTTGTGAACCCAGGGATGGTTGCCACTGCCGCCTGCCGCCCACAGGGAGTGCGTTCCTTCAAGTTTGGCCGAAAACTTTTCTCGCACCAGTTGTGTTTTTCCAGTGGCAGACGAGGGGTTTTGCTGTGCTTTCTTTGGGGAAAATGAAGGGCAAAAATTCGGGGTTGTTTGGGAGACTGGGAGTAAAAGATATATTATTTATTGAAACTTGTGTAGGGGCGTGATGTCTAGAAAATGACATATTATTATCGTCTTTTAGTTTTATTTGTATTTGTATTTGTGTAGGGGTGTGATATCTAGAAAATAGTGCCGTACCCAGGCACCCGTGTTTAAAATTTGGATCCCTTTTTACCGTGTCCCCGTATCCTACATTTTTTGAAAAAACATATCCAACACTTGGATCCATACCTGTACCCTGTACCCGTACCCATGTCCGAGTAACATAGGCTAAAGGCCAATGGGGCCTACACAAATTTTCTATTGTTCAAACTTGAAATAGATGGATTATAAGACAAAAGTTATTTACAAACAAGTAACTATATTACGTAAAAGAATGAAAAGAATAACTAATCTAAATATGTTTAGAATAAACATATTTAATTAACAGCAAAATTTGCTTTTAAACCAAATGTAAGTCTTATCATTATATTGATAACTTTCACATCTGACAATTAACTGAAGCTTTAGATTTACTGAAAGGAACACAGGAATCAAACAAATTCAGAACTACTTCAAGCAACATAATCATTAGTAGATTCATGGAATAATTTAATCGTTACCTGCATAATCTCCCAAATTGACATTGCCCATGGCCGCAAAATATAACAACCAGATATGTCGTAGTACTCGATCATTTCACCATTAACAACCACCTTTTAAATCAAATAGAAAAAGAAAGTGATCAAGACTACAGGATTAAAAGTGCTAATTAATAGTTTATGGGAATAAAATAGGAAACTGAGAGCAAATTTAATTGCAGATATATTTACAAGGTCAAAATTATCTTCAACAGAAAATATAATATCAATTTCCCACGTGTTTAACTTAGTTCAATATAGATCGGAAGAGCGTCGTGAAAGAGACAAGAAACATTGTATAGATTGTGAAGCTTCTCCTAAAATTATGTTTGGCAAATTCTCCTCCATGTCTAACTTCAAAAATGAAAATGAAAAATGTCCCCCATTTTTTCCAAGCTAAACTCCAAGACATTGAATCAGAGGCAGAGCTAGGGGTGGACCAACTAGGCAAGGCGCGCTCCTACCAGCCCAAATTCCATTTTTTCTCTATATAATTTTATAAAAGAAAAGGAATGAAAAAAGTTATGCATTAAGGCCAGCAGGTTCATTCAAGGGCCCACACCTAATCTCACTTGTTTCTCTGTCCCTGCAATGAAGCTCTTCCGATCTCTTTTCTCCCCCTCTCTCCAATAAACACAAAAGTGACTGTAATTCAAGGAAACTCATAAACAAAAGGATATTCACCAAACTAGTAAACAGGTGAAGTGGTAAACATGTAAAACATGCATGCGACCTCACCAAATGACAGAATTCCGAAAGTGCAGCCAGAACATGAAAAAAAGGCATACCTCAGAGTACCACTCTCCAAAATTTTCATCTTTCTTGTAAGAGAGACCTAGACCAGTCTCCTTCTTCACTTCCTTCTTTTTTCCCTCTACAGAACCAAACAAAAACATTTATGCAAACATACACATATGATACAAGGACAAAAAGAAGGATAAATTCTACTTGGATGACCTAAAGTTCCTCTGAGGCAAGAACAAAACAATAACACACTAACACTAGAAGTAAAAATTCAGTGTTTGTTTGATTCTCGTTATGAAAATCAAATTATAATGAGTTGAAATGAGTGGTGGAGATTTAATTGAAATTTGAAATGTGTGGTAGAAATTGAATAGTTGTCAAATCAATTGTCAAATTAGTGGTAGGTGAAATTATAATGTCGAAGGATAATGAGAATCAAGTTTTCAGGGAAGCTATAACATCAATAAAAGTTAGGTACAAAACAATAAGTTCTTGTTATAAATTTAATACTTATCTTTAACTCAAACTCCAAATGCTTGTTAAGATTAACGTAATACTGGGTGGTTAAAGCCCATATTTAAGTTAACTCTTAGTTAAAGCTTGCAAAAGAAACCAATGTGCGCAAATCCTAACCAAACTTAACTAATATTTTGGTCAACCCAGATTTAAAAGCTTCTGAACGGTTTACTTAATTAGTTAATCTCACTGACTTGTTTATATATAAACAGAAATCTCATTTTTTTGATGGATACTCACTGGTGTTGGAACTGTTAGCATCTTTACCCGCCATGGGTCCACGAATCTCACCGTGCAGAACCTGTAGACACGAAATGAAGGCAACTGGATTCGACTACATTATTATCATCAGAGAAAACGAGAAAAACACACACAACAGATCAGTCTGTCCAGTTTATGAAGTTGCTAAACAAGCATTTGCGTGGAGTTAATTATTATAAAATTCAAAATTAAAACGAAATGCAATTATGAAAAGGATTCAAAAAATTCATACCAGGCGGCTGCGGAGGCTCCTTTCCTCAGTAATCGCAGAGTCAAATGCTGAAATGCACATACACTGGAGAGAGAGCAGGGATCGATAAGAGGAACAGAGGGTTTAGTAGCTTCTCTTAAAGGTATAGAAGAATTCTAGATTTAATCCCTAAATAATATATGCGCTTTGCTATTATAAAATTCAAAATTAAAACGAAATGCAATTATGAAAAGGATTCAAAAAATTCATACCAGGCGGCTGCGGAGGCTCCTTTCCTCAGTAATCGCAGAGTCAAATGCTGAAATGCACATACACTGGAGAGAGAGCAGGGATCGATAAGAGGAACAGAGGGTTTAGTAGCTTCTCTTAAAGGTATAGAAGAATTCTAGATTTAATCCCTAAATAATATATGCGCTTTGCTATTATAAAATTCAAAATTAAAACGAAATGCAATTATGAAAAGGATTCAAAAAATTCATACCAGGCGGCTGCGGAGGCTCCTTTCCTCAGTAATCGCAGAGTCAAATGCTGAAATGCACATACACTGGAGAGAGAGCAGGGATCGATAAGAGGAACAGAGGGTTTAGTAGCTTCTCTTAAAGGTATAGAAGAATTCTAGATTTAATCCCTAAATAATATATGCGCTTTGCTTTTTAGTCCTCAAACTTTTTGTATCAGAATTCAGAATTGTCATCTCTCGCCCTTGAATTTTCTCAATTCATTTTCATTTGAGAATGAATTTCGAAAGTTCTAACCTGTCAATCCACGGCCGGTGCGGGTTGGACCTCAACGCAACCTCAACCTAACAATTTGTTTGGAGCTTTGCAAAACTGTGTCAAACCTGGAAAATCAACACATATAATTGCGTTACACCATTCTATATAAAATATTTTTATAAAGTATATGTACTGATATAAACAGTCACCACACACATTAATTATATATAACTATTTGTATAAAGTTCAATCTTAACCGATTATCCATAATTCATTTTCTTTTATTTCAATTTTACGATCAGATCTCATAATAAAACATCATCAATCACCCAATACATCTATTTTTTGGGAAGACTATGCTTCTATTTGTGGTAGATATATCCTTCTTGAGAAAACGGTCTCACATTGACCTCGTCTAAAAATTGGATTACAATCTTCACATTTTGATCTCAGTTAGCATTATTCCTTTTTCATTTTTCTTTTTTTTTCGTTCTTTCTTTTTTCAAAGCAAAAGTCAGCATTTTATTTTTAATGAACAGAAGTTGTGGATATTTGTTTAGCACGCTTAGAGTTTTATTGGATCGATTAACTAATTTTATTGAAAATTGATAATTGAATGCTAACAGGGGCTCATATATCTATTCGACCGTCACTATTTTATGTTGTTTGATATGTGTGTGTGTCTATATATATATATATATATCATTAATATATAGAATGTGGGATGTATGTAAAATAGTCGATTTCTAATTTTGTCCCTTCATTTTTTTTGTCAATTCCTACTTTGCCCGTTGTTCGTTATTGCCCTCATTTGTTACACAACATATTGTACCCAAATATTAATTACACGTCATTTCGTACCTCATGTTAATTATTTTGTACATTTGTTAACTTCAGTTAGTGTGGTTGATTACATTCAATGTCTCTACCAAGACAAGTAGTATTTTTAATCTCTATTAGTATAGTAAATTATAAGTTTCAAAATTAACAATTGTGACCGTCATTACACGTCTCCAAAATAATTCCATGGGTTCCGATGAAGAGATTGATGATACGAACAACTATTACCTAAAAGAGTATATAAAACTCCAACAAACAATGAAGGCTACCCAGTCCATTTAAATTTATAAGAAAGTAACCTCTAATATAATATGTCTTTGCTTTGCAATGACTATCAACAAAGGACTTGGATTAATTGAACCTTATGTGAGAATGTATCATCAGGAGCATTTGTTGTCAGATGAGCAACTATATGTTGAACTTCCATGTAAAGTTTTAATGCAAACAATAAAAGTGGTGGCCAAATCAGAAAACAAATAATAATGATGCAATTTTGATAGAAAAATTGAATATAGAGATACTTTTATAATAATATTTTTCAATACAAAACACAAGTATATTTTTCATATCATACAACGTGCAATCCACGTTTAAGTGCCTAGTATTCATAATAACAACAATGTCAAACATGAATAAGCCTTTCTCTCTACACATATTAATGCACAGAGAAATCAATATAAAACAGTGTATAAAATGCACTACAGTACGAAAAGTAAGAAAAACATTTTTTGAGTTTAAGTTGAAGTACCTCAAATAAATAAGACTCTTAGCGCGCTTAAGTAACCAAAGCTCTTTTCATAATAAAGTCGCTAGGAATGAGCAAAATAACCAGCTCAACTGAGGAGGACCTGAAGTCGATCGAAGCGACCGTTTATTATAAGCCAGACGGTTCACGTAAATCAACCGATTTTTGGCAAAAACTGGCCTTTTGGCCCGTTTAACCGAGTACACTGGCAAACCTAACTAATTTGGTTCCAGTTTGCCTTAAAAAGATTAATTAGGAAAATCCGGTAGTCTAAAATCCTGATTGTAAAAATCATGTGTGAAACACAAATTTTGGAAATTTCAGGTACCCACCCCACGGCCATCTCTGTTCGATTCTGTCTTCCTCTCTTCGATCTCACTCCCTCTCTCTTTGATCTCTCTTTCTCTCTTCATTGTCACCACCGTTGCCACCACCACTACTACCAGCACATACCTCCATTCCCATCACTACGACCTCACCCCGTCATGTCCCAACTCCACTATGTCTCGATTCAATTTTGCGGTTCTTTTATCGCATTTCGATTTTAGATTTGATTTTTGTTCGATATTCTGATATGATTTTTTGAGTTGATTATAATTTTCAGATTGTTTTGAGATTCTGGATTAAAGTTCAAATTAGGTTTAAGTTTTGGGGTTCGAATTAGGCACAAATTTCATATTTTTTGCAACTGTTTTCTTCTAAAATTTGTGTTTGTAGAATTTGTGTTGTGATTTGTGACTCGCCGGAGTGTGACTCTGGTCGTGATTGTGGTGGTGCTGTATTGACGGGCGGTGATGGTAGTGTATGGTTGATGTAGTTTGGTTGTTGTGATGTTTTGTTGTGGTTGTTCCGGTGAGTTGTGGTGGTGCTGTTGCGACTAGCGGCGGTGGTGGTTGGTGGTGTGTGTTGTGACTCATTGTTTCAGTGAGTTGTGGTGGAAGTGGTTTGTGAGTTGTTTTTGTTGTGACTATGTGTTTTTGATGTTTTAGCAAGTTGTTTTTATTATGACTCTATATTTTAGTGAGCTTCTTTATTGTGACTCGGTGTTTTCAGTGTTTTGGCGAGTTGTATTTGTCGTAATTCGGTGTTTTAGGTGTTTTAATAAGTTGTTTTTATTGTGAATCTGTGTTTTTGTGAGTTGTTTTTGTTGTGACTCAGTGTTTTTAGTATTTTGGAGAGTTTTTTTCACGTGACTTAGTGTTTTTGCGAGTTATTTTAGTGTGACTCGGTACTTTTGGCGAGCTGTTTTAATGTGATTCGTTGTTTTGACGAATTGTGATTATTGTATTGTAAATTGTGATATCACAATATAAAACAGTTGAAACACCTGATTTTTTAAAAAAACCGTCATGTACCTTAATTTTAAGAAATGTATAAAAAACCCTTGTATTTTTCAAGTTATCTCTTTTTAAAAATCAAATTTAGTCAATTAGGTTCCAGTTGTGGGCCGAAACCAAATCAACTGACCGATTGCTCTGTTCTAAAGGTGACGACTTACTCTAGCGCTGGATGCCTTTAAAATCGTGTTACAAACAAAAGAATAGAGCAAAATTTGAACCAACAAACTAGTACATATTTGTCATTGCTTAAAAAAAGTCGAAAAAAACTTATGGCTTTACTTTCTTGCTTTTATTCTAAGCCAAACATGCTCTAATTTGCATGGCATGCGTGATTAAATTAAAAGAAGAAATATCAGATTACAAAGGTAACAACAACACGAGAAGAAACTTTCAATGAGACGGAGTCACTGCCAGACGGAGCGTTAGTGCTTGGTGCATCACTATCAGCGGGGGATCTTGAAGGAGTGGATTTGCTAATGGTGGTCGATGTAGGAGAACTTGAAGAGCTAATGGGGGCCAGTGGAGATGAGAGATCATCCTTGGGGGAGTCGGTTGTCAGGGAAGACGAGTTAGAAGGAGGTGATGGGGTAGATTTTGGGGTGGGCGCCGGGGCCTTCTTGTCCTTGGGTGATGGCTCGGATTTTGTTAATGGAGATAGAGATTTACCAGGTGAGGAATCCGCTGCCACAAAGCCAACTACATCGATGAAAACGAATGTAAGAACAAACAATAGACGTGCCATTTTTTCACCACACTACCTTCACTTGTAACTCAAGTATTAATCTTCCCCCATCCCCTTCTTTCTTCTTCAGAGGAACGCTAGGTCTTCTAATAAGTATAAGAAAGAGTGTTTATTTAGTAGCAGTAGGGATGACAATGGGCCGGGTTCGGGGCAGGTATGTCTTCCCCTATCCCAGCCCCGTTAAGAAATCTCCCGCCCTCTACCCACCATGTACCCGTTTCAATCGGGTACAGGGTGGGGGTGATTCGGGGCGGGTATAAAAAAATACCCGTTACCCGCCCCGTTAAGAAATAACTAAAAAAATATAGAAAAAATGGAATTAAAAGTATATGAAAAGTCATCCTAAGTATCATGTCAGTTTCATCTTTGGCATCTAGATTTGAAATTTCATAGAGAATAAAATATTTTTTTAAAAAAAAAGAGAGACCGGGTATCGGGGAGAGTCGGGGTGGCCAAAACCCATCCCCACCCTGATAAAATTTCAGGGAGAAAAATTTCCTCCCGTACCCGCCCCGATACTTAACGGGGCGGGTATTCGGGGCGGGTACTCTCGGGTATCGGGTAATACCCGTCCCATTGCCATTCCTAAGTAGCAGTGACAGCGAACAAGACAAAACAAGAAGCATAGACAGTACGAAATTGATGGTTAAAAGTGACGCTTCTCTTTACAATTTTATAGTAAAAGGGATCGGAGGCACGTCATTTCCAATGTACTCATCTTAGGGATGGCAATGGGGCGGGTTCGGGGCGGGTATGCCTTCCCCCGTCCCCACCCCGTTAAGAAATCCCCCGTGAATCGGGTACGGGGCGGGGTGATTCGGGACGGGTACAAAAAAAAATCCCGTCCCATTAAAAAATAACTAAAAAAATATAGAAAAAAATGGAATTAAAATTATATGAAAAGTCATTCTAAGTATCATGCCAGTTTCATCTTTGGCATCTAGATTTGAAATTTCATAGAAAATAAAATATTTTTTTCAAAAAAAAAACAGAGAGCAGTGGTATCGGGGCGGGGATAAGATTTACCGCCCCGATATTTAATGGGGCGGGTATTCAGGACGGGTACTCTCGGGTATCGGGTAATGGCCGTTCCATTGCAATTCTTAACTCATCTGTCTGGTTCAAATTTTACTCTATTGCTTTGTCTGTAACACATTTTTAAATGTATCCAATGCATTAGAGTGAATCATTACCTTTTTTGTCTTCACAGGCTTTAATGTTTTTTGTTTTTTTCATTTTTTTGTTAATACAAGGAACGGATAGGTTGGTTCGAACTCGGGACCTTCAGTCCAGAATACAAGCATCTCAACCACTAGAGTAAATCATTACCTTATTATTAAAAAAGTTTTGGTCACTTTAATTAGCGTGTTGAGAGTCTAGTTTATTTGAAGTACTTCATCTTAAACTCAAAAAACCTATGCCTCTGTTAGCATTTAGTTATCAATTTTCAAATAGAATTAGTTAATCAGTCCAAGACAGTTTAAGTATGCTAAATAAATTTTTACAACTTGATTTCATCAAAAATAGAATGTTCATTGAGGCTTAACTAAGATCAAGGAGTGAGCGAAAATAGAAAAGATGCACCCCAAGATAATGTAATCCAATTTTTAGATTTTATACTAGCAAAATGCTAAATTCTAAGTAAAAAAATTGAGTATGCAATGTTTTTCTCATGAGGTATATCTACAATAAATAGAAGCATAGTTTTTCCCTCAAAAAACTCAAGACACATATGGTGACAAATTAAGATCGGAAGAGATCTAAGATTTTCAATCTTATGATCAGATCTCACAATGCTATATCTTCCATTAGAAACTTGCTTATTCTCCCTGATATCAAAAAGAAATTGCTTAATGTTGCCAAATTAATTTTTGATAATTAATGATGTATACATGGAATTTCATCCAAGTTGTTTTGTGAAGGATCAAGTTTGGGGAATTTTGCTGCAAGTGAAGCTTACTGAAGGGTTATATCATATTCAACTTCCAAATTTTCAATCGACTAAATCAAAATCATCTAGTTGTTCTTTATCTTCTTGTTTTAATGCTGAGTCTACTAGTTTTGGAATTCTAATGAAAATCGGATTATTTGGCATAGAAAGCTAAGCTTGCTTCAAATAATATAATAGCCAACATTTCCAAAACCTGTAATCAAATTCCTAGTATGAGTAAAAATAAATCCATTTGTAAAGGTTGCCACCTTGGGAAATATCATGTTGTACCACTTCATTTGTCAAATTCTTGTGCAAAATATCCTCTAGAAATTATTTACACTGACGTTTGGCATCCAGCCCCTCTTCCATTTACCAGTGGCTTTAAATACTAAGTTTTATTTCTTGATGAGCACACAAGGTATACCTAGATCTTTCCTTTAAGAACTAACGCAGAAATGTTAAATACCTTTAGTTAATTTAAGAGCCTTGTTGAAAATAAATTTGAGACGAAAATTTAGACATTTATTGTGGTTAGTGTGGCGAATACAGACCACTTCATACCTTAGCTCAACAATATGGAATTAAGATGAAATTAACATGTCCCTCCACCTCTTAACAAAATGGAAGGTCTAAGATCCACTACGAAAACACACGAGCAGTAGCAACAACATTTTGCGACGATGTCAAATGTCATTGCTATAGTGTTGACTACAACGGTGACATTGAGTCGCAACAGTAGTCTTCAATCTATAGCGATGACATTTTAATGTGGTTGTTGTAGGTCGTGTCTGCAGTAAAATGTCGCCGTTGTAGGTTGTGTCTGCAGCGGTAATATCATAATATTATCACTATAGGCTCTGTCTGTAGCGGTGACATCATAATATTTACAGCGGCGACATCATAAGTCGTCGCTATAGAATTAGCGGGGGGATTTCCCTCCTTTGTTGTCGTATTTGCCAACGACAAGTTGTTGCTATAGGCAACATGTTCGTCATTATAGTTGTAATAATCTATACAATATATATTATAAATGCAATATCCTAATCGAAAGCTCTTTTAGAGCATCTTCAATGGGGATGTCAAAGTTTTGTGTGTTGTAGAGGATAGAGATACATAGAAGATGATTATTTTAATTGAATGTTGGTGAAAAGAGGTATAGGCACTACAAGAAAACTCGCTAATACCCACGGTAATTACCGACGACTACCGTGGTAGACATCAATCTGTCGAAAATTTCTGACAGAAAACAGAGACCGTCAGTGATCACCAACAGCAGCAGAGTGCTGCTATCAGTGATCACTAACGGCAGGAAACAGCCATCGGTAATTACTGACCCCAGAACACTAACGTCCGTGACGACAGGAACGCCGTCGGTGATCGGAAAAGAACTGTCAGTAATTACCGACGGTAGGACACTACCGTCGGTGATGACTGATAGCAATGTGACACCGTCAGTGATCACCGACGGTCTCTATTTTCCGTCAGAAATTTCTAACGGATTGAGGTCTACCGTCAATAATTACTGATGAAATCATTTGGCTATCATAATTGCCAATGGCTTTTTCTTACCATCAGCAATTTCTAACGATTTTCTATGCTATCAGTAATCTTCAACAATTTACTTAGCCAAAAAATACAGTTGTTTGTAACAATGATATACACATTTTAATAAGTAATGTGATAAATGTGTGTGTCTCAAAATTTTATGAAATTTAATTTTCTGTAATTTGTTTTTTAAAATTACACTATGAGTTATATTTTATATATTTTTTATTGATACATAAAATTATATATGTTCTCCCTTCAAAAAAAAAAAATTACATATGTTGAGCTTATAATATATCAAATAACATGTA
Organism: Nyctanthes arbor-tristis; assembly: GCA_963692815.1. Classification (NCBI taxonomy): domain Eukaryota; kingdom Viridiplantae; phylum Streptophyta; class Magnoliopsida; order Lamiales; family Oleaceae; genus Nyctanthes; species Nyctanthes arbor-tristis. The sequence continues at coordinate 9,500 of CAVNYN010283216.1, read as the reverse complement.
ATACAAAGTTCCTATTACTTAAAGACTTAAGTGACATAAGGTTTTTAAAGAAAAAATATATTGAAATAAAACCTTCAACGATACAAATATTTTTTTTCATTTATTAATATTTGAAAATAAAAAATATTTTGACATAAGTTACTTTTTTTGGAAAAAGATCAGATGTTTGAAAATTCAAGAACACATGTATGGAAATTTAAGTATCTTAATCACTATCACATAAAAATTGAATACACTGTTAAAATGATAATTTTTTAAATTTACAACTTGCAAATGACACTATAAAATTCTAATTATGTTCATAATTTCAAACTTTCAAATTTTTATATGTAGCAAAAACTTAAAATGATAAAGTATAGATAGATAATGCACAGTGTTAGCTATTTTATCTGCTATATATATACACACAAACCTATATTATATTTTTATTTGTATTATTGGTTTAAAAAATTATTTATTCTTTAAATTGAAGCAAAAACTATATAAATATATGTTAAATATATTAGTGACAAACTAAAATCACAAAAAGCATCACTGACCGCTCCCAACCGCTAGGTTGGAGGTTCGAATCTTCTTAAGTACAAAAAGAGAAAAGACATTGATTTATTATCTAGCCGTGTCGGGTTGGGTTCGTGGGTATATGTACGGGTCGGGCGAATGGGTAGGTGAGCTAGAACTAGAAAATATAATAATATTTACTATATTAATAAATTATCAAAGGCTCCTATTGCCATCAGAAGTTACCGACGGCACATGGTTGGCCGTCGGAAATTACTGACGAAAGTGAACCGTCGGTAATTACTAACGTCAATGAAAGGCCGTCAGTGATCACTGACGGCAACCACCGTTCCCCGTCGGTAACTTAAATTTCTAACGGAATTTGACCATTATCGACGGATTTTGACCGACGGTAATGATGTGTTTTTTAGTAGTGAGGAAAAAGAGAGATGGAAAAGTGAAAAAGATGAGAGAGATAGATAGAAATTCAAAAATAATGATAAAATAGTAATAGTAAAGTCTTGGATGAAGGTCTAAAAATAGAACACGGATATGAGAGAGAAAAAGTGGTGTAAATAAGAGAAAATTGATTGAAAGAAAAAGAAAATTTAAAAAATATAAGGCCCACGAATGTTTTTGAGTCTATCTCTCTCTTGTTTGGACAGATCGGAAGAGCACACGTGCATTGAAGATGCTCTTAGTCCAATTAGTGAGGCACTTGTTGCTAAAGACAAGATCATGAGTTCGAAACTTGAGGCTTGCAAAATAATGTGCTCTAAAAAATATAGTGGAAATGGGCGCGGCCACGGCGGTGGTCCGGCTGGGCCGGGCTTGTTGCTATTACCCCAATTTGAGACCTTACCATAAACACAAGTTTGGTTTTCACTTAACAAAATGTGTTTTCTTAGGTTACAGTGGTCAACATGTAGGATGTGGTGAGACATGTTTTTTATGAGACAAATTTTCCATTTGAAGCTGCCTTCTTGAACAAAAAACAAAATACACAGAAAGACTCTCATGGTATAATCATATACAATCTTCCATATGATCCCAACTATACAACTTTTCAAAACTTAGAAAATATAGTAACTTACAGAGTCAGTACCTTCTAATGTAGCCCCTAAGCAAGTGACCTAGATATAGTGAAAGACGTACCAGATAATCATAGTGAAAATGTGGTTAAAAGGTCTGAAGCCATCAATGAAAGAGAGTTGAGTGCAACTGAGGAGCATGTTGGACGCAGAAGAGCAGGAAGCTGAAATTGATACTATGAGGACTGTGCAGAATATACATCCTAAGATGACAAGGTCAAAACATGGAATCTTTAAACCAAAAGCCTACGTTGGGAAATTTATTTTTGAAAGAATATCTGAGGTTGAAAAATCAGAACCAAAATCAGTGCAAGAGGCCTTAAAGAATCCATAATGGAATAAGGCAATGAGAGTTTAATGCAATGCACTCATAAAAAATAGGACTTCGAAACTGGTTCCATACACAGAGCATGAAATGAAATAAATTAAAGCGCAAAAAGTTGGAAAAATGTTTTTGAGTTTAAGTTGAAGTACGTCAAATAAATAAGACTTTTAGCAAAGCTAAAGCAACCAAAACTATTCTCATAACAAGGTAACTAATTACTCTAATGCGCTAATACATTAAAAAATGTGTTACAACTAAAAGAATTGAGCCTTTAAACCAAACAAACTAGTGCATATTTGGCATTGCATAAAAAAGTTGAAAAAAAAACTTATGGCTTAACTTTTTGCTTTTATTCTTGGCCAAACATGCTCTAATTTCCGTGGCTGCATGCTTAAATTAGAAGAAGAAGAAATATCCTATTGCAAAGGCAGCAACAACAACGAAAGAAACTTTCAACGAGGTAGAGCCACTGTCGGATGGAGTGTCAGCGCTCGGTGCATCGCTGTCGGCAGGGGATCCCGAACCAGTGCTAGATGTAGGAGAACTCGAAGAGCTACCGGGAGCCAGTGGAGATGAGGGCTCATCTTTGGGGGACTCGGCCTCCGGTGAAGATGAGTTGGAAGGTGGAGAGGATTTCGGGCTGGATGATTTTGGGGCCGATGATGGTGATGATGATTTCGGAGCAGGCGATGGGGCAGATTTTGGGGTGGGCGCCGGAGACTTTGTCTTTTGGCGATGGTGTGGATTTTGGTGACGGAGATTGGAAGCATGTTTTGAGCCGAGTTTAATGGCGAAATAAATAATTGGTGAGATTTGTCTATTTTGCAATACTTTAGGAGTGAAATTAGGACAAAGTAATTTTCTTTGGCTATTATGAAACATGAAAAGTATGCCATTCAATTATATTTTATTTTTTTATGAATTTTTGCCGGTAAAGATGAATTTTTATGTTTTTTTTAATAACTTTTCACATAAGCTGTATTAATTGCACTCACTTCATAGATAATAATTATAAAGGATTCTTTGTAAAAGAAAATATATATTTCAATTTCCATGAAAAACATTTTATCTAAGAAAATGTGGGAATTGTTTTCCAGAGTAAATGGAAAAAACTATACTTAATTAATAAGATTGTACCATAAAATTTAAATTTCATTTCTACGTGAAAATCAAACACACAAAAGTTAGTGTTAATTTTCAAATTGTACCGTATGAAATAACAAAAGTTTAACATGTGATTCTGATTACTACAAAGTTACATGACTCTCATCATTAATTATACGTATCAATATTTTGTAATTACACTTTATAAGATTTAAAATTATAATTGAATCCAATTATGATTGACCTTAAACTACTAATTAAAAATAGTTCCTTGCTGAATATCAAGTGGTGATGATTGATATAGCCCATCGGCATCATGTAGTAGTCCTATTTCTTGTAGTGGCTTAAAAGTCCTAAATATTTTTAGTTGTAGTGTACTTTCCTCATTCCTTAGCCCATTTGCTTTGGGTATCCGTTTATTGGAGTATATTTGAGGTATATTACAAAATTAAAAGATTAAATAAGAAAAGAAGAATATAATTTAAGATAATAGAGGGTGTACGACTTACTGTAAACATAAAAATAAAAATATGTTTTTATTAAAATAACCAAAAGCCATATATTTATTATATATTAAATGGAATTCGTTAAGATTTATTATTCTTACTTAAATATTTAATTTCAATAGTAAATAACACGGTGTTTGCACATCATATATTAATGGCGGAGCCAGCACGAAAGAGAGGGGGAGCCGAAATGAAAACTGAAAAAAAAAGGTCATATATAAGTATTAATTTTTGAAAATACTAAACAAACTCAAGTGCATTATAAATAGTGTTCAACAACTCAATTAGGCTAAAACGTAAGTTAAACGATACGATTTTTTTGTTTAGCAAATTCATCAATAAGAGAATCAATATTTTTTTTGCTAACAATCTCCATTTCAATAAAAATTGTCAAAATTGTGAGGTGAATCAATCTTGTTACCATTTTCGGTATCCAATGACACATTGAGCTCAAACAGTCTAACTAATGTCTCATTAAATCTCGAGTTCAATATAAACCATTTAGGTAATTACATTATGTCATTATCTAAAGTCTAAATTTTAAATTATATCAAATCTTATAGAATAATAATAGTCTCAATGTCTTATTGAACATTTAAATAGAGAGAGTGGGAAATAATACTGTGTAACTTTTCCTTATGCAAATTGGACACAACAGTAGCAACTCTCTTGATCCTCACTTACTCATCATCATCTTTAGATCTCTTAATATGATAACCACTTTTTTTCTTTTTTTCCCCCTTCCACCAATTACAAAAGAGACCCGCCACCAGTTCCAAATCTAAATCATTATCAAATTAAATAACAACAAAGGAAACCCGCTACCAGTCCCAAATCCACAGATCCTAATCAAATTAAATAACAACAAACTGTATGAATAAACTGCTACGGAATCGAAGCCGACATCACTTGAATCCCACCGCTTCGAAATTTATGTGGAAGAGGATGAAGAAGGTACGCAAAATCCAAACATTTTTCCTTCTAAAACGATGAAGAAATTACTACATACAAGTGGTAGTAGGTCAGAGAAAAATTGACAAATATATATAGAGAGAAATGGATTGGGTGCAAATGTGGCTGTAAATAGAGTAGAACACCAGAACAGAACTGAAGAATCAAGAATCGGCAATTGAAATTTTGGGCCCTCGCTTCCTTCCATCTCCAAATCCTCTAAGCTATGTTGGGCCGAAATTCCCTTCCCGGAGCCCAACCTCAAATAGATTGAACCCAAACTTTAAAAAAACAAATTTCCTTTTAACAGTTAATGGCCCGAGACAGGGGTGGGCCAGGGCCATGTATGGCCCTCCCCGGTCTCCGCCAGTACATATATTCAGACAATGTCAATACATATGTTTTATTTAAGTGTATGTTTTAGAGATATGTAATAAAAATTGTGTAATTTTTTTTTTTTTTGAGATTATAAAGGGGATTGTAGGGGGTGGGGAATTGAACTTTTGACCAAGGGTTAAGAATCTAACTAAGATGTCATCAGGCCACAAGGCTCTTGGCAAAAATTGTGTAAATTAATATTATGAAAAAAAAGAAAGAAAATTTCTTTAATGACAAATTTAAATTCTTCACATGACACTTAATTTTCCCTGAAAAACAAGAAAATAGAGTCCAGTCACATTGAAATTTTTTACCAAATTAAGAAATTAAGAAACTCACTACAATTTCCTTTTAAACCACCACATTATGAACATACCACAATTATAGTGAGAGATGAAATTTAAATTTAAAAGCATTTATGTTGTTTCATTTAATTAATGGTTATTTGAGTAACAAAAGAAATGCGATGGTGATACAATTACTTTAATTAATATAGTTGAAAAAGTAAATAATAATATTTTTTACTTTATTTATTATTATTATTTTTTTTTTGTTAGGGAAGGGAAAAGCTTAATTCTCATAAAATGAATGAGCATTCGGTACATCACTGTATAGTAATTGTTGCATCCAAGCCATTGGAACAAACATAGTACACATGGATTATTGTAGGAGCGTGCACGACGAGCTAACTCATGGGCGACTGCATTGGCCTCCCTTTTGGTGTTTACCACCTTGAAGTTGTAGCTAGTATTCAAAAGCATCTTGCAATCCCTGACACCAAGTTCTGAATAATCTTCCTCTTCCAAGTTCAGAGCGTCGGTGATCGCCTTGGCGTCAACCTCGAGTACAGCGTTGGAAAAGACCTCCTCGACTTGCCATCGCATAGCTTCTCCACACCGATATATTTTTGCTTCTTTTGGTAGCAAGTTTGCATGCAAAGCTTGTGTGCGGCTGCATATGAATCGGCCCTCTTCATCTCTAATTATCATGCCAAACCCAACTCCATAACCATCTCCATATACTACTGCATCAATATTGCATTTCACAAAACCAGCATCCGGTTTCTTCCATACCTGCGGTACACTAGGCTACCTGGTGTTGGAATCCAATTTTCTTGCCTCCTACCATTAATGGAGAACGTGGAAACCATTATGAACAGCTTGAGATGGTGGCTGGTATAGGCATTTCCACAATGTATGGTTCCTTTGCTTCCCAATTGCCCAAGCCGTGGCGCATATGTGTTCTGCCTCCTCAATGTCTCTGTTGTGAAATATATGAAAAAGCCAGTGTTTGAATGTAACATCATTCCCATTGACCGGCCAAGTGCCAATTATCTCCAACATTCTCATGCATATGGACAATTCATCAAGACATGAGTGCTGGTTTCTTCCATCTCCTCGCATATAACACACTCAGCTTGAACTTGGACTCTTCTATCCATCAACTTGCTTCTCGTTGGCAAGCACTCACGACACGACCTCTATATAAAGTTTCTCATCTTTGCAGGTATATTCATCTTCCAAATTTTTGGCTATGGTCCATGTTCATTCATCGACACAAAGCTCTCATTAGCATCTATAAGCGCGCGGTCGCTACTGTGGTGCCAAATCATTTTGTCTTGCTGGTGATTGATGCTTAGAGGAATGCTTCTGATCTGTTCAGTATCTCTTTCATTAAAAAATGCCTCAATAAGGTCGAAGTCCATTTTCTTGCTCCTGACTTCAAGAGGCTGCCCACATATAAGTTTTCTAGTTCCGGATCCACTATTGTTTCCAATCTAAATTGAGCATTATTTTTTATCCAAAGATTACCCCAGATTTTGATATTACTGCCATCCCCTACCCTCCATCTACTTCCCTTTCCAAAGAGGTCACGCGAGCTCCAAATGCTTCTCCAGGTGTAACTCGAGTTAAAGCCAATCCGCGAGGATAGAAATTCGCCAGCCTTGCTTTCCCAACATTGCAAAGTTGAATTCATGTAGGCTTCGAAATCCCATACCTCTAAATTCTTGTCTCACGCATAATCTTTCCCATCGTAGCCAATTGAGTCCACTTTTGTTTTCAGCCCTTTTACCTCCACCAAAATGAATTCATAAGCCTCTGAACTTCCTTGCATTAAGTTATTGGCAGCAAGAAGATGGACATGCTATACATCGGAATTTCTTGAGCAACTATTTTGATCAGCATGGTACGACCCCCTTTAGAGAGCAACTTTCCTTGCCAACCTTGCATTTTCTACCAGATTCTGTTTTGTATGACACTAAATATCTCATTATTCTTTCTTCCCACCAAGGTCGGTAAACTAAGATACTTTCTCTTGTTAAGAGGCGCCCAAATACCAAGCAAACCTGAGATACGATTTTCCACCCTCTCAGGCACATTGGAATTTAAAAATATCCGCGATTTTTCAAAATTTATGGCCTGACCAGAGGCAGCCTCATATTGAATTAAGATGCTCTTCAAGTTAGCGCTTCCCCATCATTGGCTCTCAAGAAAAAAAGATTATCATTAGCAAACAACAAATGTGAAATACTCTGTGTAGTAGGAGCCACTTTACATAGACCTTTTCTCTTCCGCCCTTTGAATCAATGATGAGAGAGCTTCAGTAAATGTGGAGAAAAATGATCATCCTGTCTTAGTCCACGTCGAGGATGGATAGGCCCTACCTCTCGTCCATTCACCAAAGCCGAATATTTGGCTGAAGTGACACAAAGCGTAAGGAGTTCAGCCCATTCGCTCGAGAATCCCAGTTTAATCACCACTTTGTGCAAAAACTCCCAATCCAGTCTATCATACACTTTGCTGATACCCAATTTCAAAGCTACAATCCCTTTCTTCCCCTTATTTTTCCTCTTCATATAATGAATCATTTCATAAGCGATTACTACATTGTCAGTGATAGCTCTTCCCGGGGCAGAAGTAGATTGACAGTTGGATATCACATGAGGTATCACTCTCCTCAACCTATTAGCCAAGACTTTTGCCATTATCTTATATGACACGTTGCATAAGGCAATGGGTCTAAAATGTTTCATACTACTAGGGTTTCCACCTTAAGAATTAACGTAAGCATAGTCTAGCTTTGGATTCCACAAATGCTAGCATATAGTGTGTGGATATATATGTGCGTCATATATATCATTTCGCGTCTAATAAAGTTAATATGGTTTTGTTAGATGACGTGTAATGTCTCTTTGTCGTGGGTGTGCGTTGTGTTCTTGTAAAAAAAAAAATTATTTACTTATTATTATTCAATTTAATAATTCATATTTTTTATAATGCACAACAAGTCGAATGTAGTAGAAAAATAATAAATTTAATTACATTTTTATAAGGAAAATGGGAGCTGTGTTATTTGAATAAAGAGCCGTACAAAAATTTTAAAGAAATCCACATATGGAAACATCCTTTAAAAAAAAAAACACTATTACATCACTTTAGATCAACGATATTCGCATAGGCCAAATGTTTATTTTGCCAAATCTTTATATATATATATATATTTGTCTAAATAGAATTATTATTTTTCATCAAAAAGAAATAGTGACTATTAAATTATATTTCTTTAATAAATACTAGTGTTTCGCCTGTGCGATGCGTAGGAAAAGACAACTTATAAAATATTCTAATTAATAATAAGTTGAACAATAAGTTGCCAAGAAATACACAGCATAGGTAAAAAACCTTGTCACATAATAAAGACCTCTAAAAAATAAAAATAATAAAGAAAGAATATAACTTTTGTTATCATTCTATTACAGGAAATTTTTTTAAAAAAATTTGATAGTGATTTTCTGATAAAAATATAGGGGATGTGTACTTTTAGATTTTTTTTTTAAGAATAGATTTAATAAATAGTGATTTTTTTAGAAAATGTATAACACTATACAAGGAGAGGGGAAAAATAATTTTTTTAAAAATATATTGTACAGACGTGTGCTCTTCCGATCTAATTTATTCTGATAAATGAATATCATACACACTAATAATTACAATTTTATTGAATACAATTCTTTCACATAGCACATAACTAATTAAACTGTCATTCATAGAACAGTACTTTTAAATAATAAAAATGAGAATTAATCAGAAATTATTTGGTATAAATTTAGTTTTACGTTAAATATAAAAACTAAGAAATCATGGAAAAAAGAGTATAAAAAATTTATGTAACTCCAGAATTATCATAAACTCATGTCGTTGTTCAATAAGTATAGTGCAAGAACTCCAAGAAATATTTAGAGTGTGTATGATATTCATTTATCAGAATAAATTTTTTACCAGATTCATTCTGTACAATATATTTTTAAAAAAATTATTTTTCCCCTCTCCTTGTATAGTGTTATACATTTTCTAAAAAAATCACTATTTATTAAATCTATTCTTAAAAAAAAAATCTAAAAGTACACATCCCCTATATTTTTATCTGCTCTTCCGATCTATCAAATTTTTTTAAAAAAATTTCCTGTAATAGAATGATAACAAAAGTTATATTCTTTCTTTATTATTTTTATTTTTTAGAGGTCTTTATTATGTGACAAGGTTTTTTACCTATGCTGTGTATTTCTTGGCAACTTATTGTTCAACTTATTATTAATTAGAATATTTTATAAGTTGTCTTTTCCTACGCATCGCACAGGCGAAACAC
>CAVNYN010283215.1:0-14197 GCA_963692815.1 Nyctanthes arbor-tristis | reverse complement strand
AATTGCTGCTAGGGTACCATCATCAATCTCTCCTTTGTACACCTTACCAAATCCTCCCACACCAATCCCTAAGCTCTCATCAAAATCATCCGTCGCTGCCTTAATCTCTGCTAAAGTAAAACGCCTTCCAGATCGAACAGTGCCATTAGGGTTCTGATATGCAGTCAATCCTTTAGCATTAGTGGTGCTAGTGGCAAGTGAGCCATGGAGAAAAAGTGGCCGCCAACCAGGAGAGCTCTTCTTTGCATCATCATCTTTGTTCTTCCGCTTACACAACCGGACAATTATCATGACTGTAGCCGCAAGGATGGCAATAGAACCAATACCTGCTCCAATTCCCGCCCACAGGATCAAACTTTTTGACTTCCTCTTGCCTTCCTGATTGCTATACTTCTGTACGTAAGCTAGGTTACCATTCTGGCTAAGCTTAAAAACCTCCAAACCGTTCAAGAGGGCATCCGTCCCTGCAGAACCTGTAGCCGTGTCAGGACCTAGCTGTATCCAAAGTATGTTGCTTTTAGAGGAAATCACGTCAAAGTAATCCTCGTGATATGCCTTGTTCATTCCTCCAGCTCGAACAAAAATATCAAAGTTGTCTGCTGCAGTTCTATTGTTTATGTAAATTTTGAAAATCCTTTGATTTGGCTTGTCGTAAATCAGTTCGCAGAAATGCAGGCGGACTAGATAGTCAAAATCTGGATCAACTTCCAATTTCCATGACATGTTGAATCTCTTCTCCAAGACTCCAGTATTTGACAAAGTTCTTGCCGTTTCATACACAGCAAGAGGAGCCACGGAAGTCTCATTAGGAGAAGCATATGTGATATTAGATCTATTTCTGATTTCAGAACCGGCATCTGGGTTGACCATATAACTTGTATCTACTTCCCACATTCTCCAGAAATCAGAATCTTGTGAAGGTTTAATGGTTGATCCGCCAACATTCAATCGATACATTGTTTCAGCTCCTCCTTTTTTTAAGTTCAAAGAACTGCTGCCACCGTTTCCACCCACTCTGTGCACTGAGTCATTGAACAGCTTATCATCAGCGGGAATAATTTCTATGGCGTTCACAAAACCAAAAGACCCTTTGGCTGGAATGAAATCAACAACAATGGCATTGGCATCAACATTTAAGAAATACTCCTTTACTAAAGAAGTAAACCTGGAATTGCCTCCTGAGCCAAGCAAGTTGGAATTCTTGTTCAAAATCTCCCCAGGAACATTGAACTTGGAAACCAGCCTCAGACCACTCGACTCAACAGCAAAGACAGACTCGTTTGCATTGAAGTTCTCATATTCCAATGGATAGAAATGGAGCCTAAGAAAATAACCACCTGGTGTCGCTTGAAATGAATAGTTCAGAATATCAGTAAAAATCCTGGCCGTTTTATAAAGTGGCTCGTACGCTGGATCTCCGATATATGTCCATGTAGAGGCCTCAATACCAGAGGCACTGAAGGTGACATTGTTCCCAGGAATTGAGTCACCAATCCATCTCCTCCCCTCCACAGTTATACTGGAATTTGTACCACAGTTTATAAGAAACGGCCTTCTCTGAGCTTCCCCGGAACGCATAAATCCAAAAATAACCATCACCCACAAAATGCCCAGCGCCCCCATGGCTTGGATCATCATTATTCACCTCTGGGACAACCCAAGATTCCTCCTTTCCTCTCCCTTTACCTTTTCTTTTCTTCTTCAGTAAAAGATTTAGTATCCAATATAACTAGCAATAAACTCAAGAATAGCAGAATTTATATCAAATGATGAAAAACCCTATTCTTCCCGAATCACTCTGACTTCCTGTAAATTTAACTACAAAATGCATCTACCTTGGAAACATCAAATTCACAAAATCATGTTACCTTCATCAATCGGGGCTATTTGAAGGTAGTTGACCAGTACCCTTGAACCCACAATAACCGGTGATACAAAAACTAATTTCTTGACTTAAAAAATCCCAATTGCAAGCAGATCTGCACCAAGAGACAAGTTTTAAAGTGGGTCTTGCAAATATTTTGCAAAAGCAGAAATGGAAAGAAAAACTAATATAAAATTTTCCCTTATCGGTTGAAGACTGGATACTCCAAAGAAATCAGGCTCAAAGCATATTTTGGAAATTACAGGAGAAAACAAAAGACTGGGTGGCTGAAATATTGAAACAGCCTGGAAACATTCATGTCATACTGCAGAGTTTTTGTTTTGTTTAGGAAAGGTCAAGAATCTCCAATTGGTACATCTGTGTTCGCATACTTTATGGACTGATGTTGGTTGTAACTGATGTATACCAATTTCTCGTAATTAAAATTTGAAAATTGGGATGAGCGGCAGGCATGGGTGCCAGAGCATGGATCTCCATTATTTGATGTAGCTAAACTCACATGGGACTGTCTAGAGGATGATCAACAGTCCAAGTTAATTGTATCCAAATATCCAGTAATATCCCTAATATTGTGCTGTTACAAAAAGTTAAAAATAAAAATCTGGTCTTGTTGCTTCTTCCGTACCAAGAGTACCCTCGTCTAGTTCCCTATGTTCAAGTCCATAATAATAGTTGATGGATATTGCCTATTTGTGTTTCGTGGAAAACTAATTCGTTCTCTTTTATACAATTTTTTTTATATTTTTTTGAAGGTGGTGATATATGTGTAGCATATAAATTTTTTAAATAGTAAAATATATTCAGTTTTAACCTTAAGGAAACAAATTCGGGTTATTTAACATTATATCGAACATGCAATCATAGAATAATATGAATGAATATTTGAAATCTTGTTAACATTTGCATGCACTTACTCTCCGCTTGCTTGGTCTTTCCACCTTAATAACAATATAATTGATGAAGCAACCCTATTCATGTTAGGAAATCACTTTAAAAAAGATAGGATTTAGCCATTTAAAAATTCAAATTTAAATTGAACTTTTTTCAATTATAATTCAAGAGTCAAATCCTTTTAAGTTTTTCGAATCAATTCCTAACAACTCAAAAGATAAGCAAAAATATTAGAGAAAAAAAATCTACCTAACCCTGGCATATGACTTCTACACAACCCTTAGAAGCGCTAATCTATAAACACATGAAAACTAGTCACAGGTATGATTTATTTAATATCATGCTATCAAAACTATTTTATTATTACTTATATATCATAAGTAAACAAGTATGATTACGATCACTAACTTACTATATTGTTTTTTTTAATAATAATAGGCCGTCCATAAATAAAAATGTCAATTAAAAAATACATTTTTTGGCAACCCCCATATGCAAATAATTTTGATCACGCTTAAGGCTTCAACCCAAGATCATGCGACTCCCCCAACAACCGTACCATGCTGAGTTTGGGATTGGAATCAATCGAATTGTGAATTTATATCATACCCTATTATGGATTAGGGTGCGTTTGGGTGTTGTTATAACAAAGTTATTTAGAGCAACCGTCACTTATTCTTGACAAAAGCAATTAGCTTTTGTTTTTCTTCTAACAAAAGCTAGCATTCAAATCATGACATTGGGGCTTTAGCCCCATTTTTTTGCCTTATTTCAATCAATAGGGCGCACTAACATTCAAATCATGAATTGGGGATGCGTGTCATTTACGGTCAAAAGGCTAATTACACCTTTTAAAAATAAAAAAAATAAAATAAAACTAGCCATGTCAATTCACTAATAATTACACAATCAAGCTCTATTATAATAGACTTGCTTATAACGGATTCCAAACGAACCCTTAGTTATAACTCAACATATAGCAGTCCCCATCTAACCCATTGAGTGAATTTCAAGCTTGTTAGAAACTATTAATTAATCATTTGTAATTAACAGTTATATGTTTGTAATAATTTTGTCTGTCCAAACAATTTGACCCATTCTCTTAATAAGATTTCAATTTCAATAAAGAGTACAGTCGTTCATTAGACCTAATATTTTGACATATATAATTCATCTAAGGGGTTGGGGAACTCGGGTTATCTCATTATTGATGCCGGACATCTCTTCTATAATAACTGACTATGATTTTGATTTTTGAATTGTGATTTTTCACACAAAAAGATTTTTCACTCATACGCTGCACTGGTAGAGCTCTTATAAAAAATTCCTAGATAATGATGCGCACTAAGTTGAGTAGAAAATATAAAGACTAAAAGATAGATGTTATCTAAAGTATTAATACATCAAATGCGATTATTATTGGAGCTCCTTATACTCCTATCTATCAACATAGTCTGTGCTTTCACCCAAGCGTTCCACATGAAGAATATTTTCAAAAAAAAAAAAAGTGATATTATTTTGGAATAAATTGAATATTTACTCACCACACAATCATCAAATTTACATAATACAATCAGTAAATGTACTGTTAAGTTTATTATTATTTCACAGGCTAAATCAATGAAAATACAAAATGTACCTTTCTCTGCAATGCTAACTTGGCAAGCCAATTCCAAATCGTGAAATTCGAAAATTGGTTTGGTGAGACAACGGCTTATTGTTTTTTATGACACTGTGTGAATCATGAAGAAGCACTCTCCGCTAATTCTCTGGCACTATTCATCCGAAAGAATAACATATTCCTCAATATGTCACCGAAATTTTTTATTTTTCCACTAACAATTTGTATGCCGTTGACGGAGAACAATAGTGCATGTAGAAAAATGGTATTCATTCAAAGGATCAATTTAATTAAAATGCTTCTTTAAAATGATTTTTTAGACTTGCACCTGATTTTCCACAATTCAAACTTCCAATTATCAATTTATATATAGTTTGCAAAACCTGTTTTATACATTAAACCACGTCGTATGGTACATACTGAGGAGATTAATTCATCACCAAATGCAAAGGGGGAAAAAGCCAAAAGTCACTCCATGGATACTAACCAAACCTATATACATGGAAGCCTCAATGGTATTACCAATGTAAAGTCATGTCTACAAATTAGTCTATAGATATAAAACATCAATACATGTATGAACATTGAACACAATGCCTCGAAAAGTGATTCGACCCACTCACCGTGCCCAACACAAAGTATAGTGGAGCCAGTAGCAAGGCTACTACTGAGTTTCTATGGCTTAGTTACAGCAAATATCAAATGGAAAATATAATATGCAAATTTAATTATGATCCAACTGTTGTCATCTTACTTTTAATCATCAAGAGTACCAAAATCCAACAAATCTATGTTGCAAACAGCCTCAAGCTAATATATTTGGACAGTAAACCTAAAGAATTCTGTCCCCAGAATTACATGGAATGATGACCGGATTCAATTGGGGCCGCTCAACTGCAACCTGAACTGACACATTGAAGCCTTCATGGGGAAGATGTTGGACTGGAACTGCTGTAGCAGTAGCAACACCAGATGAGGATAGACTTCCACCTGCAGCAGATTTAGTATCTTCATCCCTGCTGTACCCTACAAAGCTCGCTAATTTAAATTCAAAAATAGGATATTTAAACAATAAGATCATCAAAAATAGGATATTTAAATTCAATAAACTAAGCAATAACAGCAATAATGGGTACTGTGTGTTCAAAGTAAGTTTTTATCTAACATTAATAAAAAATGGATAATTAATAAAGCAACATAAAAGATTATTCCATGGGAATTTATCAACATAAAAGATTAACGAGTTAGAATTTATCAACATGACAATATAGAGTCCAGAAAAATATAGAGTTCTGATCCTTAATTATTCTTAATTATCTAAACTATTAATCTATATATTATTAAATGTTACTGAAATTCTAGAATTAGTTTCCCTCCTATTTTTGATTCCTAAATCTCAATTTTTTTTTTATTTTTCCTTTCTTTTTTTCTCTAATCATTTGCTTGCACTATATTTTTTGTCCAACTCTCAATTTTTTATTTTTATAGTTCTTTTTTTAAACACCTCCTCACTTTCTATCTATATTAACTATCCACTATCTATTTTGTTTTCCTTTCATGAATTTTCTTTCTTTTTTTTCCACCAACTCTCAACTTTTTATTTTTATAATTCTTTTTTCAAGTAATTCCTCCATTTCTATCTATATTAACTATCCATTATTTATTCTTTTCCTTACACAAATTTTCTTTTCTAGTACAATTTCCTTTTTTTATTTCCTTTAAAATGTTCAACTATCCACATATATTTACATTCCCGCTTAGTAATCACTGTTCTTTTTATTTTTTTAAAAATTCTCCTTACTTACTTAACTAATAATTTTTCATTTTCTTTATTGTAGAAATATTAGGCCTTCCCGACTTTTTGAGAACTAACAACTTTATCATATAAACTGCAATTATTTTCCTAATTTTGTAATGTCTAATTTTCTTTTTTTATTTTCGTCCCGAAACCATTCTGGTAACTACAAATAGATCTATGCAATATTGCACTTCCATATACTCCTTGTGAATAAGATATTTCTGTCATTTTATAAGTTTTCAATTGGATTACTATATATATAATTCATGCTCAACCGATTTGAATATTGTCTATCATATTTATTTATTTCATGATACACATTCTAATGGTTAGTTTTCTTTTCCATTTTGTGCAATGCAAATTCTAATAAAAGCAATCAATCATGTCTCAGATCAATTCAAGACACAAATTATGAGTTTACACAGTGATGCTAATATATATATATATATATATATATATCAATCCAATTAAGATACTAATGTCAAACAAAAATCCAATTAAGACACAATGGGTCCTGAATATTTACATTGCCTGCATGTACAGAACCCCTACATACAAAGATAGAGATGGATAGCCTTGAATTTGATCTACTGTCATTTTTTTTCTTTTTGAATAATGCAAAACTAGAAAATTTATCTCTTGCCGAGAGACTAAGTTTAAACTAATTTTACATAACCTACAACAAAATGATTTTTTTCTCTTTTTTTTTTTTTACAAATATATTGAATGAAGTACGTTCTGTATTGTATTAGAAAAAATAATTGACCTTTTTTTATTTCATTTGTATCAGATTAGTCAATATTAGATACATTTGTATAAAAAAAACATTATGTATATATGTCATAGTTGAGAAAGGATTCGATAGAGCGATCATATACGCTTACATGGTAGGACTTTCATTAATTCCATGCCACATGTTAAATGTTCTCACATTTATATCTATATCTTTATACATTATTATATATATAAATGCTACTGAGATTCTAGAAACTAGAATCTCAGTTTTAGCACCGTAGAACAGATTGTATTTATTTATATGATATTATTTTTATTTTTGCCTATTTTATAAAACAGTTTATTCAATTTGTAACTCGCACAGACGGTTAAAAGCCACTATCTGATATGGATTAGTTTTTAGCCTAATCATCCACTTCTATAATTCTATTATTCTATTCACACTTTACAATACATCTTTGACTATGAGTAGTTTTTTCACACATTTTTTTACTCGATTTCTGTAAAACCAATTAAAAATAATCAAACAACCACCAAAATTCCCAAATCTTCAAAGGAAATGATAGAAGAAATGACACCTAAGGTAGAGGAAAAACGGATTGAAAAGTACCCGCCACTGAGAAATCTCTCACGGATTAAAAACTTTGACACAAAAGAAGTCTGAAGCTCAAAAGTAAATTACCCGAGAATAGTGGAGCCTCGGCCAGAAACAAGAAAAGCATTTGAAGAAGAAACTATCCAAGGTTTTCCCTAAGTCCATAGGTGAACGCAATTTTCTGATATTAATGTGTGTACACATAACATTAGAATATTGAAAGGGCCTAATTTTGTGATTTTTTTCCTCTTAATTTCTTCTTTTCTGGGTTAATCTGCATATGAGTTGAGGAATTTGAACAATTTGTAATTATAAAGGCATCTCATCACTATTACTTTCAGGTCTAATTTTCGCTTTTTGTTAAATTCTTTATTTGTAAATGAGTACAGTAGTTGAATGGAGAAAAATTATTGCATCAAGAATTCAGTCTCTATTAATATTGCCAGTAGCTATCATTGAGAAGCAATTTAGCTGAACAGATATAATTATGTTTGATATAATTAGTTTTTGTTGATTAAAGAATTATTTTTTATATAATTGTTATTTTAGTGTGATACGTTTAGGGAAATTTTGTTATTTTGATATGAGAGGAATATGAGGAATTAAAAATTTAATACTTTACTTGAACTAAACTTGAGAAAACAGAAAAATCAAAAACCTTGTATTTTTCTTTTTCTTGACTCTTGAAAGAAGTAGACAATAAATAGAACTAAATTTTGTATTTTCTTTGATATCTAATAATGATATCAAACCAACAAATAAAATGATAGTACGGTAAGTATTTTTACGTAGATTAAGGATTAGTAGGTAATGTGGTTACAATATTTAATTTTACCTTATTTTTCTATATATACCTTTGTCAATCATTAATTGTCTGAAATATTTTCAATGTATAGGTAATTGAATAACAATAATTAATTCGGGGTACATATGGAAATGAAACATTAAATACATGTTTAATATGGTAAGTTGACTATCTTTTTGGGACGGACGAAAATGGAATAATGGACTATCTTTGTGGGAAGGAGGTAGTATATAAGAAAGTATTTCAAATTTTATAATATGTTCTAATACATTTGTTAGTTTGATAATGAAATATATGTCTACGCAATACAAGGGAGTGCAACTAGTAAGATATAAATTCGAGTAATATAAAACTCTTATTATTGAAAAGGATTTAATTGTCTAAACAATGGAAAATAAAATAAAATAGTGAAAGTAGGTATGAAACATATTCCTACTTATCCATATTAGAGAAAGTAGAGAAGACATTAAAAAAAAGGTAAAAAAAATGTATACAACGCCAAACAATAGGCGGGAAATTACAATGCCATAAAAATTCTCTTATTATTAATTTATAGATTATTGTTATTATTTTGCAATCCGATTATTATTATTACTCTCTCGATCTCATATAGTCCAGTATACTATTTTCATATATGTAAAAAACATAGTCCCCATTTGCCATATCGAATATGGATTTAATTTTTCATTTTCATGTATGCACTTAATTAATGTATTTGTTATCACTTGATGAGTGTATTTTATATGTAATTTACTCCTCTTAACTTATTTAATTTTAAGTGGAATTGAGCAAATTTCTTCCTAATTCGTGTGAATGTGGTTCATATATGTGAAAAGCTCAAATCGGGGTGATATTAAATGAAAAAGATGATTTTTGAACCAAATTGGAGCTTTACATTCAAGATGTAGCATCAAGTAGTTATGGCTAGAGAGTTTCGGTATAGGAAGATCAATGTTAACAAGTTTGAGGACTAGATTTCACTTTGGGAGAACTTAAAAGAGACTATTTAGGCCGTGTTTGAAGAGTTCGAGGACCTTTGTGAAGAGTTTAAATTAAGAAAAATGCTGAAAAAGACCATTGCTGCAAGAAAAAGTCAAACCAGGAACTAAAATGTATGTTTTGAAAGTAGGCCCCGGGTAGGCCACGGCAAGCAAACCGCCTTAACCCGCTGGCTAGGAAATTCTCTGTTGGCCGCCGGTCTAGCGCGGCAAGCAAACCGCGGCCACCCGGGGCCTGTAATGGGAAGTCTTTTAACACGTTTTTGATTGAGTGACAATATAACTTGTTGTCAATTTAATTCCACAAGTGGAAATATCGTTAGCAAGTAATACAATAATAAGTAGAGTGTCGAACCCACGAGGATTGAATCTACTAAATTTCACTTTAATTGATTTCAGCTTTAAATAAAAGGAAACACACAATAAATTGTTTAGTTTAAGAAAAGGAAAACTATCTAATGACATAAACAATTAAAATTATTTACAAATCCTAAAAACAATCACATTAATAAGGTACTATGATTATGAATTCACCATTGTTGACCCACTACAAACCATTGATCACTCGTTTTCAATCAATCCTCATCATATGTTGACAACTGATATTCCTTATGTGTCAATTTGCTCTCTCGATATAAATCAAACATATTTTTACCTATGATCCATCTATATCTCTATGATAGATGCGAATAGATAAAAACCCAATACAAAGCTAAAACATCACAGAAAATTGCACCAAGCATAGAAGTATATCTCTATCTCCTATCGGACTTAATGTTATTTGTTATTTGAGCTAGAACCACATCCGCCTCTCGATCGTGACATGAATCCCTAAACTATCTTAAATTAATCAAATTGTAGGATATCAATCAAAGCAATAACAAGTAATCAACAATAACAAGAATATTACATAAGTTAAAAATCGATGATCTAATATTAATCAAAAGTCTCTCTCGATGGTCAATCGATTCTATGTCTGCATATAAATTTAATTATCTCTAACTAAATTGCGAGCACATAAACATGCATTAAATCACACATATCATCATGTAGCGATTTCACAAGGCATATTGATATAGACAATCAACATAGGACCTTATGTTGTTCATTACCATATACTAATTTCCATCGAATCTCTCGAAAGCAACATAAATCACAAACACGAATTAATGGTGATTAAGCATTAAAATGGGTATATAAGTAAATAATAAACAATTAACCCAATAGCAAATAATGAAAACAAGCAATTCTTTAAAACTAAATAATTGTCAACAATGATTTTCTCATAACCCTAGCACAATAACTAAGCCTTACATGTTTCAAAAAAAAAAAAAACTTCGCCTTGCATGTTAGGGAAAAGAAAACACAATATATTGGAATTCAAAACCCGAAAGATATGAATCCACGATAAATTCCCCGTTGTCTCTTTTCTGCAGATGTTGCTCTCAGCTTTTCTCCACACGGCTTCTTCCTTTGGACGTCTCCCCTCCTCTCTTATGTTTTTCTCGCATCCTTTTATAGTTGGAGACGCCTTAGAACCCTCAATTGTATAAAAAATGAGCAAAAAACACATCAAAAGACTTCCAGCTACGGGCCGAGGGTGGCCTCGGTTTGCTTGCCGCCCTAGACACGAGACCAGCAGAGAATTTCCTAGCCAGCAGGGTTAAGGCGGTTTGTTGGCAGCGGCTTACCCGTGGCCTAATTTCAAAACATGCATTGTGGTCCCTGGTTTTATTTTTTCTTGCAGCAATGGTCTTTTTAGCATTTTTCTTCATTTAAACACACCCCAAACTTCTCGAACTCTTCACAAAGGCCCTCAAACTCTTCAAAAACGACCCAAATAGTCTCTTTTAAGTTCTCTCAAAATGCAATCTAGTCTTCAAACTTGTTAACATTGATCTTCCTATGTCGAAACTCTAGAGCCATAACAATTCGATGCTACATCTTGAATGTAAAGCTTCAATTCGGTTCAAAAATCATCTTTTTCATTTAATATCACCTCAATTTGAGTTTTTCACCTATATGAACCATATTCACACAAATTAAGAAGAAATCTGCTCAATTTCACATAAAATTGAATAAGTTAAGAGAAGTAAATTACATATAAAATACACTCATCATCACTCTTAATCACTACTTATACAATTAATGAGATATAAAAATATATATAGAAAGATATAGGTAAAATTTAATAATTCAACTATATTAAATTAAATACAACTTTTGTAGATAGTGTGGTGCTGCGTTTGTAGTATTACATACTCTAATCTTGGATCTCATATCATTTACATAACATGAGGATGTATGGTATATATACCATTACGTGTCTAGGAGGATTATTGTGATTTTGTTATACATCTACCGTGGTTTTATTAGATGGTGTATGGTGTCTCTGTGCCATACGCGCGCGTTGTCTTCATGTGAAAAAAATACAGTCTTGTCACGATGTGGATAGGTGTTGTCGAATTAATCTCGTAAGTGGACGGATCGTTAACAAGTAATATAGTGATAAATAGAGTGTCGAATCCCACGAAGACTGAATCTACTAAGTTTCACTTTAGTTAATCTCAACTTTAAATAAAAACACACACCAAGATTTGATAAGTAATTTTAAAGGGGAAATAAAAGTTAGATAATAACATAAATAAAATTATTCAAAAATATGACTACACAAAAGTACTAGGATCCCTGAATCCACCACCTTTTCCACAATCAATCCTTAGCACTCCTCTCCACATGTTCTAGTCTAGGGTTGAAAATCAATAATCCTAATTTATTCGAAAGCTTCTCTCGGTGGTCATTCAAATCTATACCTATATGCGAGACCAATTATCTCTAATTAACCTTTGAACATAAGGCATACATTCATTCTATTTGATTATTATGTAACGATTTTATAGAGCATAATAGTATCTCTAGCTATTATAGGACCCTATGTTGTTCACTACCATGTGCAGAATTCATGAAGAATCTCTTGAAAATAATATGAATCACAAAACTCAATTTAATGGTGATCAAACATCAAATTGGATTAAGGGAATAATGGATAATCAACCTAACAAACAAGAACAATAGCAATAACGAATACTATAAATTAATCATGAAAATGAGGTTTCATCATGAACCCTAGCACAAAACAATTAGCCTATCATATTAAGGAAAAGAAAACAATAATAAATATTGGAATTCAAAACCCAAATGAGACGAATTCATGATATATTCCATGTGTTTCTTTTCTTCGTTGTGACGTATCTTCCTTCTCATCGCTCTTTTCTTTTCCAGTCGACGTTTCTTTCCATTGTTCTTGTGTTATTTCCCGTCAATTTATAGTTGTAGAAGTTTTTAAACCCTTAATTGTATCAAAAAGGGGCAAAAAAGGCGTCAAAACACTTTTCGCAACGGGCCGCGGGTAGCCGCGGAATGTTTGCCGTGGCCTACTTGCCCCCAACAGAGAAAAATCCTAGGCCGCAGGTGGGGGGCGGTTTGTTGGCCGCGCCCACGAGTTCCTTACTTTCAGCATGTGCGATTCAATCCCTGATTTGATTTTTCCTTTCAGCAATGGTCCTTTTCAGTATTTTTCTTCATTTATACAAGTCCAAGACTTTTCGAACGCTTCACAAAGGTTCTTGAACTCTTCAAACACGACCCAATTGGTCTCTTTAAAGTTCTCTCAAAGTGCAATATAGTCTTCAAACTTGTTAACATTGATCTTTTCACCCCAAACTCTCGAGTCATCACACCTTGATGATACATCTTGAATGTAAAGCCTTAATTTGATTCAAAAATCATTTTTTCACTTGATATTACTTCAATATGAGCTTCTCCCTTACATGAACCATATACACACAAATGAGGTGAAAATTTACTCAATTACACATAAAATTGAATAAATTAAGAGGAGTACGTTACATATAAAATACACTTATCAATAGGTACATTTTTGTCATGATGTGAATAGTATAGTGCTGCTTTTGTGGTGTTTCATACTCTAGTTTTTGATCTTACATCGTTTGCATAACGCGTGAGTGTGTTAGATATATATACACACATTTCAGGTTTAAAATTATTATAATTTTATTAGATGATATGTGGTGTCTTTATACTGAGTGTACGTATTGCCCTCCTGTTTTTTGAAGTATATGTACACATGCACAACTTTCGTCCACCCGCAAACAAGAATTGAAGGGAAAAGTCACACGTGACACTAAAGAGCGACATTGAGTCTTTCAGAAGCAAAAGCAGCGAATTGAAGAATAAGGAACTGTAGGGAAACCGTAACGCAGTCGAATGACTCGAATCTAAACAGAAGAAAGTCGTCATTGAACTCGAATTTTGCCCCCTTTTTCGCTTTCCCCAAATCATCGTCATCATCGGAAATATCTCATTCAATTTTTCTCTTGGGTTTTGTGATTTTCTGGTGTGATATGGGGTCTGAGTCCGACTGTTCTAGTGAAGGAGTGATCTTGGGGGTGGACGGCGGCGCCACCTCCACCGTTTGTGTGTGCATGCCGCTTCTCCCTTTCTCTGACCACCGCAGCCTCCCTGAGCCTCTTCCGATTCTTGGCCGCGCCGTCTCTGGTTGCTCCAATTACAATAGCGTCGGAGGTATTACTGCATGACTTTTTCAGTATTTTACATACCTAAAGTTTCAACTTTTAAATCGCAATGCAGCTAAATGTAACCTAACCTGGAGTCTGAACTAATATATATACTTCAATTACTATGGGGAATTTGTAGACAGAAATAGGTAATTCGATTGTGTAACTGAATAATGCTTATGCTAAACTAATTGTCAAGGTTAGGAAGAAAAATAATTCTGCAAGTGTTACAGAAAATGCCGCTAGAGAAACACTGGAACAAGTAATAGGG
>CAVNYN010283206.1:0-36088 GCA_963692815.1 Nyctanthes arbor-tristis | reverse complement strand
TGGATGTTTTGCTAATGGCCTTCTTCCACTCCATGTTTCAATTGGCGTCTTGTCTTGTACTGCTTTTGCAGGACATCTGTTTAGCAAGTATACTGCTGTATTGAGAGCCTCTGCCTAGAAGGTTTTAGAGAGACCCTTTTCTATCAGCATGGATTTTGCTACCTCCATTATTGTTCTATTCTTTCTTGCTGAGACACCATTTTGTTCTGGGGTGTATCCCACTGTCAGCTGATGTGACATGCCTTCATTCTCAAAGAACTTGTTAAAATCTCTTGATATATATTCTTTTCCTCTATCACTCTTTCATATTTTGATGGAGTGACCACTTTATTTTTTGACATGTGCTTTAAATTTCCTAAAAATCTCTAGAACTTGTGATCTTTTTTTTAGAAAATAAACCCATGCTATTCTGGTGTAGTCATGAATGAAGAGGATGAAGTACCTATTTTGCTCATGTGATGGTGTGCGCATAGGCTGGCATATGTCTATGTGTATGAGCTCCAGAGGCTTCTTTGGTCTCCAAGACTTGCCAGATGGAAACAGCTGCCGGGGTTGTTTTCCAAGCATGCAACCTTCACACACATTGTCGATTTCCTTTATTGCTAACATGATGCTCATCATGTTTTTTTGCTGTAGAATCTATGGCCCATGAAAGTGGAAGTGACCAAATCTCTTATGCGATAGCCATGATTCATCTAATTTCATTGCCATCGCTACGTTACTTGCATATTTCCATAGCATAGGAAAATATCGATTATCTGTCTTTTTAACTTTTGCAATAACAAGGGATTTATCTTTTCTATCATAAATTGTGCAATGCTCCCCTTCAAAGTGTACAATATATCCTTTCTCCATTAGTTGACCAACAGTTAGGAGATTTTAGTCTATGTTTGGGACCAGCATTACATCTTTGATATATCTTTTCCCCCTTTTTGTTTCAATGGCAATAGTACCTTTACCTATTTGCTTCAACAAAATCACCATTCCCAACCTTTATTGTTGTCTTTATTTTATCTAGGCTATAGAAAATACTTTCATTTTTTGTCATATGATTATTGCAACCACTATCAATATACCATTTGTCCCACTTTTCTTTTGAAGCATCTTTGCAGGAGGCATAGAAAAGAAGTTCTTCTCTATCTTTTTCTTTAGAAAAATTTGATTCATGACGTTGTTTGAAACGACAAGTTTTTTCTTCAGGTCCAAATCTTTTGCACTTTCTACATTGTGGCTTACCTTTATACCAACAGTCTTTCCCCGAGTGTTTTTTTTTTTTATTTTTTACAGATGCTGCATAGAGGAACCTTGCCGCTACTATTGTCCTCTTTACCTTTATTTTTATCTCTAGAACTTTCTTTGAAATTCTTCACACTTCCTTTAGTTTTATGAGACTGTATGTTTACTTTAGATTGAAAGGCATTTTCTAATTCAACTTCCTGTCGCATTTTTAATCTTTGTTCATGAGCCTCTAGTGATCCCATTAATTTTGTAGCTATTTATTTTTCTATATCTTTTAACTCTTCTATAACTGCAATAATTCGATCATACTTTTATGTGCAAGCAATTAATATTTTCCCAAAAATTTTCTTTTCAGAGACTTTTTCTTCATTGAATCTCAGTTGGCTCACTACTTCATCAATCCTAGAATAATACAATTTTGCACTCTCATAATATTTAATTTTTAGATTTTCAAATTTTCTCCTTAGAAGTTTGCAAGTATGTTCCTTATCACTTCCCTTAAACTCCTCTTGCAATTTATCCCAAGCTTTCTTAGCACTTTCACATCCCATTATCCTTGGAAAAAATTCATCTGCCAAGTTCATTTGTAGAGCCAGGAGCGCCATAGCATCATTTTGTTGATTTTCTTTAAATTCTTTCTTTTGTTCCGCAGTTAATGAGAAAATGTCATCTGAAATATTATACACAGTACTGACAATATCCCATAAACTCTAGGCACAAAAATAGGTCTTCATTTTGATCGACCAATCGTCATAATTATCCCCTGGGAATGTAGGGCTTAGAATTGATGTACGGAATGTGTCGGCCATAGTTTCACCTTTATGACCAATAACTTTTCGAACAAAGCTCTGATACCACTTGTTGGTTTTTGATTGGACAGTGTAGGTATTAGATAGTAAGTTTTATAGAAGTAAGAGGGGGTAAATATTATTGTATAAAAAATGAAATAGTGGACAATCGAATGGAAGTGAAAAGGCTTTGAAATAGGATGGTTTTTTATTCAAAATTTTCACTCAATTTTTTTCGTACTTAGAATTGGAAGCATTATCGTATTTATAGGCAACTCATGTCAGTGCATTATATGTAAAAGATGGTCTAAACTCTAGAATTTTCCTACGCGGGTAACTTTACCTAGAAAATGTTTACTACCTAAATATCAATAGGGTTAATTTCACAAATCATCCCCAACATTTGGGTTAAGTCTCGATTTCGTCCCCAACCTTTGTTAAGACACCCCACAGCCCCCAATCTTTGATAAATTCACATAAATCGTCCTTTTTTTACACTATTCTACAAAATTTTTTACAAAATGATGATTATGCCCCTTAAACTTTTTAAATTTTTTTAAAATGTTTAAAAAAAATAAAAAAATAAAAAAAAAGAAAACACCAACCTTCCACCCACCCTCTCAAAAAATTGCTACTGGAATGGCCGCAAAAATTGCCGCCATTTCTGACAGCAATTTGGAGGGAGACTCCCCCATTCCCATTTGGCCGTAGGAAACAGCAGCCAGGTTGCCATTTCTGGCAGCCAAAGTGCTGCAAGAAATGGCAGCAGTGCTACCATCCCCCAATTTGTTCTGCCAGAAATGGCAGTATTTTGGCTGACGTTTCCCATGGTAGCCAAATGGGGGTGGGGTGGAGCTGGGGGACGGTGAGGTGGAGTGGTGTTTTCTTTTTCTTTTTTTAATTTTTTTATTATTTTTAAACCTTTTTTAAAAAATTTAAGGGTTATAATCATCCTTTTGTTAAAAATTTTGTGGAATAGTATAAAAAAGGACAATTTGTATGAATTTATCAAAGGTTGAGGGTTGTGGGTTACCTTAACAAGGTTGGGGATGAAACTAAGACTTAACTCAAAGGTTATGGACGATTTGTAAAATTAACTCATATCCATATTCTAGGAGCTTTGTTGATCATGATTATTCTAGAAATAATTTAGGAAATGGGCATCACTATTTTATCCATTGTTTCTTTACTATTATTTCCCTGATTCTTGGCTGCTGCTTCTTTCTCCATTGCCAATAAACCGATGCTCGAAAGTTTCCCTAATATTTTGATTTTGCCAACAAGTTAAGCCATTTTGATAGCTAGTTATAAACACGTTTACACATGATTGAATTTCAAAAGAATATCAAATACCGGTCTAGCATTATTAAACGATATACACGGAGACCAGTCTAGATGGCATTTTTTCAGTTAAGAGGATGGGCAGATAATTGTATATGTATATGGAGACATCCACCGATTTATTATCTAATGAGAAAATTTCAACTAGACTAGATCAGTATCTAATCTAAATAAATAATATTATTCTTATTAAAACTAGTGCTAGTACTAGTATACCACTGTCCGGACCTTTGTGAAGGAGAAGGAAAGGCAAAGGCCATCGACGGATGGATGTATGTTTGTGTTTCTTTGAGGGTCTAGCTGAAAAACCTCCTTAATACTCTTGTTGAACAAAATATATTGCTACATGGAGAATGTCGATCATAAGATTTGGATGATGAAAGAGGAGAAGAAAGAATGCTGAAATCAAAGAACACGAGAATGAAGAAGAATGGCTATGAGGATGAGGACATACTCATTTAATTCTTTTGTGGACACATATGGGAGAGGAAGCCCCTTATAATCGGCAATTATTATCTTTATAAATAGAGTTGATCGTGATTAAAATTTAGGACCCGATTGAATTATGCTAAAAGGTAGGGATATTAATTATTTAAGGGTTAATTTCACAAAAGGTCTCCAACCTTTAAGTTAAGAATCAGTTTCGTCTCCAACCTTTTTTCATTTCTTCCGGGTCTCTAACCTTTTATAAATATACACAATAGATTCCTTTTGACAATATTCCCTCAACTTTTCATAGAAAATGATGGTTATACCTTTTTAACTTTTTAATTTTATAAACAAAATATTTAAGATATTAAAAATAATAAAAAATATAAAAAAAAAGGAAAAGAAAACCCCATCCCACCCCCACCCCCACCACCACCCCTACCCTTCCTCCCAGCTTACTACCTTTGCTGCCGTTTCCGGCTACCAAAAAATGGGTGAATCCCTCCATTTGCTGCCATCCCCAATAGCAAAAGTTACTGCAAAAAATGGTTGTCATTTTTAGTAGTGTTTTGGGAGGAGTGATGCCCCAAAAAACTAGAGGGGATTCACCCCCTATTATTGCTGCCGAAAACTGCAGCTAGTAAAAATGCTGCTAGAAATGGCAGCAATCTACTGCCATTTCTAGCAGTGTTTTTGGGAAAATGGTAGGAAATAGAGGAATTCAGCCCCACCATTTTGGCGGCTGGAAACGGTTACCATTACCAATAGCAAGTTAAGAGGGGAGGCTGGGTATTTTTTTTATTATTTTTAATATTTTTAAATGATTTGTTTATAGAATTAAAATGTTAAAAGGGTATAACTGTCATTTTCCATGAAAAGTTGAGGGAATAGCCCCAAAATGGACCTATCGTGCGTATTTATGAAAGGTTGAGGATCAAAGAGAGCGAAAAAAGATTGGAGATGAAACTAATTCTTAACGTAAAGGTTGGGGACCTTTTGTGAAATTAACCCATTATTTAATCTTGATTGATTTCAAAAAAAAGGGTTATTTAATCTTAATTTGGAGGAAAAATAAGAACGAATAAAAATCTCTGAGGAACTACACTAAAATAAATTACTACGTCTATCTCATTTACCTTGTCCAAGTTTGCTTTTCTGTTTGTCTCATTTACCTTGTCATGTTTATTTTTGATTTATTTGGTGTTATTTTCTAAGTTCATTTACAATAATAGCCCTAATTAAATAGGGGTATTTTAGAAAGTTAATTTATAATTTTGCTTTTCTAATACTTTTCTTAGCATTTGTATAAAAAGTAAAGTGGACAAGATAAATGGAACGGAAGTGGTAAGAAGTTTTTATAAATATAATTTGCACTCAATTGAATGAATTATGAAATATTAGAATGTTGGTGCAAAATGGAAAAAATAGGTTTTTTTTTTTTTTGAAGTAATAGAATCCGTTTCACAAAGATAGTCTGGTAGGTAATTTCATGTGAATTAAGAATTAGTATGTAATATGGTTAGAACATTTGATTTTACCTTATTTTTCTATATATAACTTTTTGTCATTAATTATTTAAAATATTTTCAATGTCTAGGTAGTTGAATAATAATAATTAATTAAGGGCACATATAGAAATGAAACATTAAATACATTTTCGATATAGTAAGTGGACTATCTTTTTGTGACAGACGAAAATGAAATAGTGGACTCTTTTTCAGACGGAGTGAGTATTAAAATTTTTACACAATTACTTTTGAGGCTTAAAGCGTGTTGTAGTTCATAAAACAGAAAAGTTATTTCTTCTTAAAAATTGAGACCTTGTAAGAGAAGTCTCAAAAATCATAGAGTATTAAGTCTAACTTAGGGTTAGGGTTTTCCTAGAATGGCTAGGGTAGTGAATTTCTCCAATCACTTTTGCACACACTCACCGGTGGCAGACTGGTGGATCTTAGCAGCTTGGGACAGGGGCTTCGGGATTGTCTACGCACCTGGAACTGACATGTCGACGTTGGATACACGGCAGGATATCTCTTCTCTTTGCAACAGACATTGGTTAGATGATGATGATGATGGTCCTCCTATTGCCATGGAACGAGGAGATTATACAGATGGCTTGGCTAGGATTGGTCGACCTCTGTTTGGCAAGATTTGGGGTCATAAAACAGTTAACATGGATGGTCTGTCCAACATCATTCAGGTAATTTGGAGGACGACAGAACCAATATAAGTTGAACACGCAGAGAAACCGAATACCTTTGTTTTTGTCTTCTTTTCAGCCGCAGACAAACATAGGGTGCTTGACGGAGGGCCACGGGCTTTCAACAAATAGTTAATGTCTCTTGCGAAACTTTCAGGTACGGGGGATATTTCTTCCGCTGAATTTCATCTCGTTCCTTTATGGGTTCATGTTCTTGGGGTTCCAATGTTTTTACATACTGTCAATTGTGCGTGGCGATGGGGATCAACATCAACTTTTCAAACAATCTGGCCGCTTAAAACCAACGATAAAGTGCGGAAATTCTTATTTCGATAAATAATAAAATTTGTTCTTTAAAAAAAAATTCTCAAATCAAATGAAATAAAGTCTTGATAATAAAATCTCAAAAAGTGCTGAAATTAATAAAAGACTGTTCAATAATCAATATCCACCATCATACGCGCCACCGGCTCCAAGATCTGAAAATTAGCAAATTATGAAATGGGTGAGTATTTCATAGAAATACTCAGTAGGTTCAGCGCACATAATAGTCAACTTAGGTAGCAATATCACATATAAACATGCAATTAAGTTCTCAAAAAGGATAGAATCTCAGTTCTCAGATAAAGTCGTACATTCAAGACGCACATTCTCATGCATTTAATATGCAAGTTCTCATGCTAGTAAATATTCTCATTCTTCATAAATAATCTCATGTATATCTCATACTTCTCATAATCGCAGTTTAATGCACATAATTACCATATAAGTTAACCAATAATGTGCACGTTTTAATAAATAGCTTTTCTAAAAGGAGAACCTACCTCAAATGAGCTTTTTCAAGTTTGAGCAGAAGTCTTGAAATTGATTAATTACTCTCACGAAGTTTCCAACACAGCCCTCAAGTAGCCTTCTTGTTGCTCTACCTCCCTAGAATATATCAATATGTCATCAATAAAAACGATGACAAATTTATCCAGGTATTGATGAAAGACCCTATTCATTAGGTCCATGAACGCCGTAGGGGCACTAGTCAGACCAAATGGCATCACTGTAAACTCATAATGCCCATAGCGGCTCCTAAATGTCGTCTTGGGTATATCCGCCATCTTAATTTTCAGTTGGTGACATCCTGACCTCAAATCGATCTTTGAAAATATACCGGCACCCTTCAATTGATCAAATAGATCCTCGATCCGCGGGAGTGAGTATTTATTCTTTATCATTAGCTTATTCAACTCCCTGTAATCAATGCACATCCTCATGCTCCCGTCTTTCTTCTTTACAAACAAGACTGGAGCTCCCCATGGTGATACACTAGGCCTTATAAACCCTTTTTCTAATAATTCCTCTAGCTGTATTTTCAACTCCTGCAACTCCTTAAGTACCATTCTGTATGGAGCTTTAGAGACAGGTGCCGCTCCTGGTACCAGATCAATTGTAAATTCCAATTGCCGTTCAGGCAGAATACCTAGAAGGTCATTTAGAAATACATCAGGGTACTCTCGTACCACTGGTACGCGACTTAGAATTACCTTCTCAGAGGCCACACTTTGCAGACTTACCAAATACCCCTGATAGTCATTCTTTGACATTAGCTTCTCTGTTTTCATAGCCGAGATAAGGCGGGGTAGTGCCTCAATCTTGGACCCATAGAATTGGAACTCCTCTCCTCCAAGTTTACAAAAAGTCACTTCTTTTTCATGACAAATAATCGTTGCATGGCTCTTACTTAGCCAGTCCATACCAATTATGATATCAAAGTCTTTCATATCAATTACATATAGATCCATTCCTATAACCACTCCATCAAAATCTATACATACTGCCCTAACTATTTTGTTGGTGTTGATAGTCCCTCCAGATGACAGGCTAACTTCAAGTATGTTATCAGTCTTTTCTCCTACCATGTTTAGTCCAGCTAGGCATATAGTGGACATGAAAGAGTGGGTAGCACCAGAATCAATCAAAGTATAAAGAGGAATACTAGAGATAATTAGTATACCTGCGACAATATTCGGGTCCTCAGTAGCTTCCTCATGGGTCATAGCAAATACCCTAGCCTGGCCCTTCTTAGCGTATTCTACATTCCAATTCTGTACTAGATTCCTACTGGCATATTGCGAAATTCGTTCACAAAATGGCCAGGTTGCCCACACTTATAGCAAACTCTCTTTCCCCACAAGCACTCTGATCGATGAAACTTCTTACACTTGGGGCATTGAGGAATTGTGCCACCAGTCTGACCTCCATTTGGTATGGTGTTAGGCTTTTATACTGAGGCTGACCCTTGTTCTGATTCTGTTCAGGCCACTTCCTCTTCATCTGATTATTATGAGGTTGCTGCCCTCCAAAACTAACTCCGGAAAAGGCAACTGCTTGGGCTTTCTTCACTACTTCCCGATAGGTAGGTAATTCAAGGACACTCACGATCTGCCTAATCTCTGGGCACAGACCCCTTCAAAGCGCCTTGCCTTCTTTTGATCTGTCTCCACCAAATGCAAAGCGTAGCGCGAAAGTTCTTCAAACATTCTCTCATAATCAGTTAAGTCCATATTCCCCCGGACCAAGTTAAGAAATTCCGTCTCCTTAAGGTCCTTGAGAGCCTAGGGAAAGAACTTCTCAGTAAGCTCAGTCTTGCACTGACTCCAACTTAAATTTCGCTGTTCTTCTTCCGTCCTAGTGCGTGACACTGAGTCCCACCAATGGCTAGCCCTTCCGACCAGCATGACTTCCGCACAAAGCACTTTTTGGCTTTCAAGACAAGAGATGTGCCTAAAGATTTTATCCAGTGTCCACAACCATTCCTCTACAGCCAAAGGGTTATTACCGCCATCGAAAGTGGGTGGGCGGTACCTCCAAAACTGCTCTATTACCGGCACTGTCGGAGCAACTTGAGGAGCTACAAATGCCAGAGCATGAGCCTGTCCTAATTCTCAAACGGCTTGCAATAGATCTCTGATTATGTTAGCTTGGTTGTTGCGTGCCATTTCCTTTACAAAATAAATATTAATAAAATTGTGATGTCTTGAAAGTATTTTTGAAAACACACACAACCAAGGATAGTAGTAATAAATGATAAACTCAATATAGAAAATAAAAAGTCTTTTATTAATAATTTTAAGAATCCTTCAATGAGGAAATAACAATAATGAAATGAAATACAACTAGGCAACTAAAAAGAAACCACTATATCTAAGCATCATCATCACTATCAGTAACACCAGACTCTGGCTGAGACACTATCTCTGGTTTAGGCATCTCCTCCTCTTCCTGCTCAGGCATCTCCTCATCATGCAACTCAACAGATTTCTCTTCTTCTTTTGGGTCCTCTTCTGGATCCTCTTTCGGATCCTCTTCTTCTTCTGGATCCTCTTCTGGACCCTCTTCTTCTTGAGCTTGAGCATTTTGTTGCTTCAAAAGATGTTCTAGGTGGGGATCAAAATATGCCACCAAAGTCTCACAGTAAAGACCTAATGTAAGATCTAACTGGTCTATATGAAACAAATCCCAATGTATGTCACTTGCAACTTTACGCTCTAATCCGACAAATGTGTCAATTAAATCGTTAACAACATCGGTATCATCTCTATGATACCCCTAGAGAGTAGCTTTCTCCAGAGCTGTGTAGAAGCGCTGAACATGCTCCCCAATGGTTTCCTCGGGATTTCTAACAAATTCTTCATATGCCCTTCTAGTCACAATCGCAACTCTAGGTTCCCATCCGTGTGCCATATCTGTAATCCCAATTATGCAAACTCTATCTTAATGGGGTTCTCTTAATTTCTTAAGTTAAATTTGAGGACTAAAAATATTCAAAAGATATATTATGCTCAAACTTTTCTAAATTCTTTATCGGATACAATGTCTTTATTCTTTATTTCTCAATATATCTAGTTCTTTCTAAAAGTATCTGAAAATATTTCTTGAAATCTTAAGTTCTTTCTTTACCTTGGAGCTGACGGAGCAGATGGTGGCGGAGAATCTTTTTTTTTTTTTGGGAAAAGAAAATCTGTTGTTTTCTTTCTAATTATTTTGAATAACTATCGGCTCCTAGGTAGGAAGGGGGTCACGTAGACCTCTTAAGTCCCTTTCCAGCCTTAGACGGTTTAGGTTTTGTATCAGAGCAGGTCTACGTTTCTGTAGACTTGAAAAAAAAAATATTTTTGATATGTTATCTATTGTTAGAATTCTAATTGAAATGAATAGTAGCAAAATTAAAGGCTCTGTCAACAAGATCTAAATTGTCTAAGGCTGGAAAGGGACTTAAGCGGTCTACGTGACCCCCCTTCCTACCTGGGAGCCGATAGTTATGCACTATTCAAAATAATTAGAAAGAAAACAACAAATTTTCTTTTCCCAAAAAAAAAAAGAAAGAAAAGAAAGATTCTCCGCCAGCTCCAAGGTAAAGAAAGAACTTAAGATTTCAAGAAATATTTTCGGATACTTTTAGAAAGAACCAGATATATTGAGAAATAAAGAATAAAGACATTGTATCCGATAAAGAATTTAGAAAAGTTTGAGCATAATATATCTTTTGAATATTTTTAGTCCTCAAATTTAACTTAAAAAATCATTAAGATAGATTTTACATAATTGGGATTACAGATATGGCACACAGATGGGAACCTAGAGTTGCTACTGTGACTAGAAGGGCATATGAAGAATTTGTTAGAAATCCCGAGGAAACCATTGGGGAGCATGTTCAGCGTTTCTACACAGCTCTGGAGAAAGCTACTCTTTGGGGGTATCATAGAGATGATACTGATGTCATTAATGATTTAATTGATACTTATGTCATTAATGATTTAATTGACACATTTGTCGGATTAGAGCGCAAAGTTGCAAGTGACATACATTGGAATTTGTTTCATATAGACCTGTTAGATCTCACATTAGGTCTTTACTGTGATACTTTGGTGGCATATTTTGATCCCCGCCTAGAACATCTTTTGGAGCAACAAAATGCTCAAGCTCAAGAAGAAGAGGATCCAGAAGAGGATCCAGAAGAAGAAGAGGATTCGGAAGAGGATCCAGAAGAGGACCCAGCATCAGAAGAAGAGATACCGGAACCTATTGAGTTGCATGATGAAGAGATGTCTGAGCAGGAAAAGGAGGAGATGCCTGAACCAAAGATAGTGTCTGAGCCAGAGTCTTGTGTTACTGATAGTGATGATGATGCTTAGATATAGTAGTGGTTTCTTTTCAGTTGCCTAGTTGTATTTCATTTCATTATTGTTATTTCCTCATTGAAGGATTCTTAAAATTATTAATAAAAGACCTTTTTATTTTCTACATTGAGTTTATCATTTATTACTACTATCTTTGGTTGTGCGTGTTTTCAAAAATATTTTCAAGACATCACAATTTTATTAATATTTATTTTGTAAAGGAAATGGCACGCAACAGCCAAGCTAACATCATCAGAGACCTATTGCAAGCCGTTCGAGAATTAGGACAGGTACAGGCCCCGGCACCTATAGCTCCTCAAGTTGCTCTGACAGTGCCGGTAATAGAGCAGTTTCAGAGGTACCACCCACCCACTTTCGATGGCGGTAATAACCCTTTGGCTGTAGAGGAATGGTTGCGGACACTGGAGAAAATCTTTAGGCACATCTCTTGTCCTGAAAGCCAAAAAGTGCTTTGCGAGGAGTTCATGCTGGTCAGAAGGGCTAGCCATTGGTGGAACTCGGTGTCACGCACTAGGACGGAAGAAGAACAGCGAAATTTAAGTTGGAGTCAGTTCAAGACTGAGCTTACTGAGAAGTTCTTTCCCCAGGCTCTCAAGGACCTTAAGGAGATGGAATTTCTTAACTTAGTCCGGGGGAATATGGACTTAACTGATTATGAGAGAATGTTTGAGGAACTTTCGTGCTACGCTCCGCATTTGGTGGAGACAGATCAGAAGAAGGCAAGGCACTTTGAGAGGGGTCTGCGCCCAGAGATTAGGCAGATCGTGAGTGTCCTGGAATTATCTACCTATCAGGAGGTAGTAAAGAAAGCCCAAGCAGTTGCCTTTTCGGGAGTTAGTTTTGGAAGGCAACAACCTCATAATAATCAGATGAAGAGGAAGTGGCCTGAACAGAATCATAACAAGGGTCAGCCTCAGCATAAAAAGCCCAACTCGGGACCAAATGGAGGTCAGACTGGTGGCACAATTCCTCAATGCCCCAAGTGTAAGAAGTTTCATCGAGGAGAGTGCTTGTGGAGAAAGAGGGTGTGCTACAAGTGTGAGCAACCTGTCCATTTTGTAAATGAATGTCGCAATCTGCCAGCCAGGAATCCAGTGCAGAATTGGAATGCAGAACAGGCTAAGAAGGGCCAGGCTAGGGTATTTTCTATGACCCATGAGGAAGCTACTGAGGACACGAATATTGTTGCAGGTATACTAACAATCTCTAGTATTCCTGTTTATACTTTGATTGATTCTGGTGCTACCCACTCTTTCATGTCCACTATATGCCTAGCTAGACTAAACATGGTAGGAGAAAAGACTGATAACATACTTGAAGTTAGCCTGCCATCTGGAGGGACTATAGACACCAACAAAATAGTTAGGGCAGTATGTATAGATTTTGATGGAATGGTTATAGGAGCATATCTATATGTAATTGATATGAAAGACTTTGATATCATAATTGGTATGGACTAGCTAAGTAAGAACCACGCAACGATTATATGTCATGAAAATGAAGTGACTTTTCGTAAACCTAAAGGAGAGGAGTTCCGGTTCTATGGGTCCAAGATTGAGGCACTACCCCGCCTTATCTCAGCTATGAAAGCAGAGAAGCTGATGTCAAAGAATGACTATCAGGGGTATTTGGTAAGTCTGCGAAGTGCGACCTCTGAGGAGGTAATTCTAAGTCGGGTACCAGTGGTACGAGAGTACCCTGAGGTATTTTCATATGACCTTCCAGGTATCCCTCCTGAACGGCAATTGGAATTTATAATTGATCTGGTACTAGAAGCTGCACTGGTCTCTAAAGCTTCATACAAAATAGTACCTAGGGAGTTGCAAGAATTGAAGATACAGCTGGAGGAATTATTAGAAAAAGGGTTTATAAGGCCTAGTGTATCACCATGGGGAGCTCCCGTCTTGTTTGTAAAGAAGAAAGACGGGAGCATGAGGATGTGCATTGATTATAGAGAGTTGAATAAGCTAAAGATAAAGAATAAATACCCACTCCCGCGGATCGAGGATCTATTTGATCAATTGAAGGGTACCGGTATATTTTCAAAGATCGATTTGAGGTCAGGATATCACCAACTGAAAATTAAGATAGAGGATATACCCAAGACGGCATTTAGGACCCGCTATGGGCATTATGAGTTTACAGTATAGGGTCTTTCATCAATACCTAGATAAATTTATCATCATTTTTATTGATGACATATTGATATATTCTAAGGAGGTAGAGCAACACGAAGGCCACTTGAGGGCTATGTTGGAAACTTTGCAAGAGGAGAGGCTCTACGCTAAATTCAAGAAATGTGAGTTTTGGTTGGAACGAGTTGGCTTTTTGGGACACATTGTGGCAGCTAGAGGAATCGAGTTGGATCCTTCTAAGGTGGAGGCATTAATGAATTGGCCAAAACCTACTAATATTGGAGAGGTCCGGAGTTTTCTTAGATTAGCCGGTTATTACCGGAGATTTATAGAAGGTTTCTCTAAGATAGCAGGCCCTTTTACCCAATTGACTCGAAAAGCAGTTAAATTTCAGTGGTCTGATAAGTGCGAATATAGCTTCAAAGTGTTGAAGGACCGATTGATAATGGCACCAGTTTTGACTATACCTGATAGTTCTGATAGCTTTGTCGTCTACAGTGATGCATCCAAACTAGGGTTGGGTTGTGTGCTAATGCAGAAGGGTAAGGTGATAGCTTATGCGTTAAAGCAATTGAAGCAATATGAGCATAATTATCCAACACATGATTTGGAACTCGCAGCAGTGGTGCATGCTTTGAAGATTTGGCGTCACTACTTATATAGAAGCAAGTGCGAAATTTACACTGATCACAAGAGCTTGAAATACTTCTTCACTAAAAAGGAGTTAAACATGAGGCAACGACGGTGGTTAGTGTTGGTGAAAGATTATGACTACACCATACAATACCAACCGGGTAAAGCTAATGTAGTGGCTGATGCCTTAAGCAGAAAAGGCACAGGTCAACTGTCAGCCTTGGGTACAATACAGGAACAATTGATTCGTGATTTTCAGAATTTGCGGATTGAAGTGATGACCTCGGCTACTCGAGGGTCTGGTAGGCTAGCAGGCTTAACAATCAAGCCTGATCTGAGAAATCGAATTACACTCGCACAAAAAGGTGACAAATTTCTAGAGAAAATGCGAGCTGATATCGGAACTAATAAAAGAATTGGATTTGAAGTGTCAACAGATGATGCTTTGATGTTTAGAGCAAGACTTTGCGTTCCAAATGACGAGCCCATTAGAAATGAGATCTTAAGTGAAGCTCATTCTACCCCTTATGCGACGCATCCTGGTGGGACGAAGATGTATAGAGATCTGCATGAAATGTTTTGGTGGAGAAACATGAAAAGGAGCATCGCAGAGTATGTGTAAAAATGTCTAGTATGCCAGCAGGTTAAAGCAGAACATCAGAGGCCTTCGGGACTATTGAATTCTCTGGAAATCCCCGAATGGAAGTTGGAGAAAATTTCCATGGATTTCGTAGTTAGCCTTCCGAAATCACCCAGAGGTCAGGACGCCATTTGGGTTATAGTCGATCCACTCACCAAATCAGCTCATTTTCTACCAGTTCGGATAACTTTCAGTTTAGATCAACTTGCTCAGATTTATGTTAAGGAGGTTGTCCGACTCCATGGCGTGCTAGCATCCATTGTATCAGACAGAGATCCCAGGTTCACTTCGAGATTTTGGAAAAGTCTCCAAACAGCTATAGGGACCAAGTTAAACTTCAGTACAGCTTATCACCCACAGACAGACAGGCAGTCTGAACTGACTATCCAAGTGTTAGAAAACATGTTGAGGGCTTGTACATTAGATATGTGAGATAAATGGGAAAGACATCTACCATTGGTAGAATTCGCCTATAACAATAGTTATCAGGCAACTATCGGCATGGCTCCGTATGAAGCTTTGTATGGTCGACGTTGTCGTTCTCCACTTTACTGGGATGAGGTTGGTGAGAGAAAGTTGTTAGGACCAGAGTTAGTTTAGAAAATAGTTAAGAATGTTGACAAAATCAAAACGAGAATCAAAGCAGCTCAAGACCCACAAAAGAGTTATGCAGATAAGAAAAGAAAAGATATTGAATATCAAGTCAGAGATAAAGTGTTTCTTAAAGCGGCTCCTATGAAGGGTTTGTTACGATTTGGAAAAAAAGGGAAAGTTGAGACCTTGGGCCTTACGAAATACTTGAGAAAGTTGGAAATGTGGCGTATCGACTGGCTCTGCCACCAGAGTTATCTGCAGTACATAGTGTGTTCCATGCCTCTATGCTTAAGAAATACATCCACGACCCTAGCCATGTAATAAGTACCCAGTCAGTGGATGTGAGAACATATTTGACTTATGATGAGATGACAGTCTGTATTTTAGAAAGAAAGCTACAAACCGATCTCAAGAGACGAGAGATTCCTTTTGTCAAAATCCAGTGGGATAAACATGGGGTAGAAAAGGCTACTTGGGAGAAAGAAGAAGATATACTAGCCAAGTATCCTGATATCATAGACGTTGTAAGTTAAATTTTGAGGACAAAATTTCTTTTAAGAGGGTAAGATTGTAGCGATAAGAAAATTTAACCCTACCTAAACTTTAAATGTATGTTGAATTCTATAGATCGGGCTAACTGATTCTATCTTAACTCTAGTCACAACTACATTACTCCCTTATCCCCAACTTAGTGCCCTGTTGCAACAAGAAAAGCTTATCAGACTTCCTCCCAAACTCTCAATTCCACTCACGTAGGGACTCATCTCCCCTCTTGTGACTACATATACATATACACACATACACAAGAATACACACATACATTCACGGCAGAAAATACATTCTGCAAATTCCATCCAAATGTATACATACAATACATACACATACACAAAAATTGGCACTTCATCAAATTGACCTTTGCCCTCTTCGTAAGAACCGCCGAGCCACTCAAAGCTTAGCCAATGCCGACCAAACCTCCAACCTCTGTTTAAGTCACTGCCCCTTCGAAACCCGATACGAACCATACTTCC
The DNA here is from genome assembly GCA_963692815.1 of Nyctanthes arbor-tristis. Lineage (NCBI taxonomy): Eukaryota > Viridiplantae > Streptophyta > Magnoliopsida > Lamiales > Oleaceae > Nyctanthes > Nyctanthes arbor-tristis. The sequence continues at coordinate 19,869 of CAVNYN010283206.1, read as the reverse complement.
TCGGCCGCGACTGCCTCTTGTCGCTCAACCCACCACCAAATCGCAAATGCCTCTCGGCGCGCCTCTGGCCGAATCCATAAAACCCGAGCCGCGAGTCCTTCTTGTCGCTCAAGCCACCCCCTTCTTGAAGGAATCCTTCAAGCCTCGAACCGCGCACCACACCCAAGCCACTCCAAGAACCCAACATGTGACCCCCTTTTGGATTGTGATAGCCTCAATCCCACATCGCTTGGGTGTAGAAAATGAGACCAGTTTATAAGTTAAGAGATCTACTCCATCTAACATGAGGCCTTTTGGGGTAAAAACCCAAGAGTAAAACCGTGCGAGCTAAGCCCAAAGCGGACAATATCATGTCAAAGTAGAGCGGGTCGTTACAGATGATATCAGAGCGGCGCCCAACCAGAAGTGTGGCCAACGAGGACGTTGGACCCCCTTAGGTGGGGTGATTGTGATAGACTCAATCCCACATCGCTTGGGTGAAGAAAAAGAGACCAGTTTATAAGTTAAGAGATCTACTCCATCTGACATGAGACCTTTTGGGGTAGAAACTCAAGAGTAAAACCGTGCGGGCTAGGCCCAAAGCGGACAATATCATGTCAAAGTGGAGCGGGTCGTTACATATTGCGTCTGATCTTGAGAGTCCAATGATGCGAATTAGAGTAATTATTGACGTGTCGAAGCCACTTCGACGTGGGATTCGGGTACAGCTGCATGAGGGTGACGGGGTGTGGGATTTTAGAGTGCAATATGAACGCCTACTGGAATTTTGTTATGGATGCAGCGTTATTGATCATCGCCTATTTGAGTGCCCAGATCATGCTAGATATGCAACTACTCCTGCCGAGGAGAGGAGATATGGGGAGTGGCGGATAGCTTCAAATTTCATTCGGCCTCCACGGGTTACTTCGACTTGGGTCTAGCAGCAAAACTAGGTAGAGCCAGAGGCAGCTGGTGTCACTGTTCTTGGGTCGGTCTCTTTTCAATCTTCGAGGTCTTCTCCAAACAAAAAGAGCAACCTTAGCACTGGCGATGGTGAGACTGGAGGGACCACGGTGGAGAACCAGACCACTAATGCACGTGCTGGAGGAAATCAACAGGAGAATGACACTAATAAAGGCAAGAGTATTGTTTCTGAAGGTATAGTCAATTTGGAGCATGTAAGAAAGACCAAGAAATCGGGTTCTTGGAAGCCACGGGCTCGGGATGCCGGGTCATTACAGTTGACTTTGACAACTTCTGTGGATGATTCACATATGCTTGTTGCCACTAAGTGCCAGGCTATTTCTAGGGTGGACGATAATTTGGAGGGGAATGACAAGCGTCGGCATCTGGACTGTGACTCTGATCACACACCTAATGAGGAACTGGTGAACCTTGAGCAGCAAAGTCGCCGGACACCATGAATTGCCTATGTTAGAATGTGCAGGGGTAGGGACCCTGCCACATTCAACAGTTTGCAGAGTTATACCCGTCATGTTTCCCCGGGCTCGTCTTTTTGTCGGAGACAAGATTGTTTGGATCTAAGGGCGACAAATTTTAGATATCAGCTCTGGTTTTCAAATAGCTTCCATGTGGATTGTGTCGGTCAAAGTGGAGGTCTCATGCCTATTTTGGAATGAGCCAGTGGAGATCTCTATCCTTTCTTATTCGCTTGGCCATATTGATGTCAATGTGGTCAATGAAGATGGTGCTCAATGGCGGTTTACTGGGTTCTATGGTAATCCTAAGAGAGATTTTAGGCGGATGTCATGGGATTTGCTTAGGAAGCTAAGTACAGTGAATCAACTCCCCTAGATTGGTGGTGGTGAATTTAATAAGATATCTTTGATGTTGGATAAAGATGGACGGCAAGAGCGTACACATCAAGCGATGGAGGATTTTCAAGAAGCATTGTTGGACTGTCTCCTCATGGATATCCCATTTTCTGGCAATCGCTTCACCTGGATGAACAAGAGACATGGGAAGCAATTTATTCAGGAGAGGATTGATCGTTTTGTCTGGGATTTAAAAGCAAAGAATCTGTTCCCTGGGGCTTTAGTTGAGCATCTCGATTTTCATGGCTCGGACCACCGACATCTTGTGTTGCTGATGGAGAAACCAATTGTTGACGGTAGGAAGGATCGATCTCAACAGTCCTTTCGATACGAACCTTTTTGATTAAATGAAGCTGGCTATGGGATGTGGTTGAGGATTGGTGGGTGAATGAAGGGGGTGTGGGCAGCCATGATTCTTCACAGATTATCTATTAGACAGATGCTTGGAAGTTGTGGAGACCATCCAGCCTCATGGAGTAAAACATCCTTTGGGAAATGGCAGTAGGAACTTGGGGAATTGAAGGAGTGGGAAACTTTGTGTAATAGGGATGATCCTTGTAATTATATGCCACAGATTTCAGAGCTAGAGGATCGAATTTATAAGTTATCTCAGTGGGAGGAGCAGTAGTGGTGCCAACGGTCACGCATGGAGTGGCCTCAGGGAGGTGATCATAATACCCGTTACTTTCATAACAAGGCTAGCAAGAGAAAGAAGAAAAACCAAATTGAGAAAATCATGACAGATGGTGGACAGATTGTTGATTCCCCGTGTGATGTGGCCACTCATCTCCAAATATATTTTGAGAACCTCTTTGCAAGCACCAACCCTACTTCTGAGAATATTGAGGATGGGACATCTGGTATTACCAGTGGTCTCACTAATCAGGATCAGCAGTTTTTAGATTATCCATATACCAAGGAGGAGGTGGATCAGGCTCTCATGGATAATGGACCACATCAAGCCCCAGGACCTAACGGCTTTCATGCAACCTTTTTCCAACGTCGCTGGGGCCTATTTAGGGAGAAAATTGCTATTGCATGCCTCAAATGTCTCAATGAGGGGGCTCCAGTAGAACATATTAGTGACATACAACTGGTGTTAATTCCAAAAAAGAACGGGGTGAAGAAAGTTACTGATTTTAGTCCAATCAGCCTTTGCAATGTGGCTTACAAGTTGATCTATAAAACAGTGGCCCATAGGCTAAAGCGAATCTTGTCTTCGCTTGTCTTGGAGAACCAAAGTGTTTTTATTAGAGGGCGTCATATCACTGATAGTGCAACTCTGGCATTTGCTAGTATCCACTCACTCCTTAAGAAAACAAATGGGACTAGACGTTTCATAGCACTTAAGTTGGATCTTAGCAAGGCCTATGACAGGGTTGAATGGCCTTTCTTGAGATCGGAAGAGCGGCGAATGGGGTTTTTAGACAAATGGATACAGCTGATTTCGAATTGTATAACATATTCTAGGTTCTCTTTGCTTATCAATGGGAAGGTAATGAACCAATTTAAGGTATCTCGAGGGCCGCGGCAAGGCTGTCCCCTCCTCCATATTTATTTCTGTTGGTGGCGGAGGCATTTTCAGGCTTGATCCGGAAGGCTGAACTTGAGGGCAGGATCATGGGTTTCAGGTGCTCTAGACAATCCCTGCGCATCAGCCATCTCTTGTTTGCTGATGATTCTTTGGTCTTCCTCTGTGCAAACAGGTCTGATCCCTCTATTTTCTTGTCGATATTACGTGTTTATGAATCTGGTTCAGGTTAAAATTTTAATTTTGACAAGTCTTCTGTTGTTTTTAGTCCTAATGTCATAACGGAGGAAAAGTCCTTTATTTGTTATCTGTTGGCTGTGGGTAATATTGGTTTGAGTGAGAAATATTTAGGGTTTCCTATATCTATTGGGAGAAGGAAAAAAAACATGTCTTTGCAGATTTGCTCAATAGATTATGGAAACGGGTCAGAGGCTGGAAGCGAAACCTTCTTTTGGCAGGAGGTCGGGAGGTTCTCATCAAGGCTGTCCTTCAAGCTTTTCCAGCTTACTATATGAACCGCTTCCGTATCACGGGGACTATTCTACTGGAGATGCAAGGTGCCATAGCTCGGTTTTGGTGGGGTGGTGATGACAAGAGCCGAAAGATTCATTGGACTACATGACAAACTCTATGCACAACTAAAGGGAGGGTGGACTCGGCATCAAAGACTTGGAGAACTTCAATAGAGCAATGTTGGCCAAATATACATGGCGCCTCTGCCATGACACCAGCTCATTGGTTGCGCAAGTCCTCAAAGGTAAATATTATCATTCTTCAGATTTTCAGGATGCTACATGCAGACAAGGGGATTCATTTTTGTGGAGAAGCATCATCTGAGGAAAAGGGGTCATTGAGCTAGGGGCTAGACGGCAGATCGGGGACGGGAATACGTCAGAATTTTTGATGATCCTTCGCTACCTCGTTGATATCCTTTTCGGCCCGTGGCCAACTTGGTTACAGTTTCGGGCGGCATGGACATACTGAAGTTTAAATCCATTTTTTTGGCCACTGGATTGTGAGTCTATCTTCGCTCTTCCAGAGGCGGATAGGGGCAGCAGGGACACACTCACTTGGTACTTTGACAAGGCGGGAATCTACACAGTCAAGAGTGGTTATCGGTGCTTGAGAAACCAGCGAGAAGTTGGGCTCGGATCTTTGGCCAGCAGCACTGTTGAATGGAATACTTTGTGGCAGCTCAAACTTCCACCCAAAGTCAAGGTATTCTGCTGGAGACTCTTCCATAATGCTATTCTAGTGGCTTTGAACTTGGCTAGGCGGGGGGTTCAAATTCCTTTACGTAGCTTGAAGTGTGGCTTTCTGGAGACTTCCCAACATGTGTTGCTAGAATGTGACTATGCCAAAGGATTATGGAAAGAATTGGGGTTCTCGACCCTCATCAAACCACTGCAGAAGATTCCATCATGGCTAGATATTTTGCATGGTATTTTGTCCACTGTTAAGGTAGAGGACCTCCCGCTTGTTTTCATTTGCATGTGGTTTCTTTGGTTCGACCGTAACACTACTCGACATGGACAACAAGGCAGGCCAATGGACATGCTTTTAAACTCAGTTTGGACCTTCTACCATTCGTATACCAATGATGGTCCACCAGATACTACTACAACTCGGGCGCACGTGAGATGGCTCAAGCCGAGTATAGGTGGCCTGAAGCTCAACGTGGACGCAGCCGTTTCTGCAAATGGGTTACGTATGCTATTGGGGCTATTGTAAGGGATGACAGTGGCTCGGTCTTTGGGGTGTTTAGTGTCAAAACAGAGGGGATCACCGGAGGTTGAGCTAGCCGAGGCTATATGGGTGCTTGAAGGACTCCGTTTCGGAAAACAACATGGGCTTCATCTCTCCGAGGTTGAAACTGATTGCTTATCTTTAGTGGCAAGTTTAAGGAATGACCATGACTTTCATCCACATGCTTCTACTTTACGAAAGATCAAGTCTCACTTGGCAAGTACAGATATTGGAACTTGTAGTTTTATTCACTGTGAGACAAATAATGCTGCCTATGCCGTTGCCACATTTTCATTATGACATAATTTCCATTGTAACTGTGTGGACGTGGTTACTTTATTTTTGCAATTGGCAATTCGCCTCAATCAATAAAGTAACTACATTTCCTGTCCAAAAAAAATTGAGACCTTGAATGCCAGCTAAAAAAATTTGAGGCCTTCAATTTAACATCTATATTGCATATCTTTTAACTTAATTACGATAATAAAAGGTTATTTTTTTCTTCCACAACTTGTATATTAGTTGAAAATGAATAGTTTCTTTTTTAATTATATAAGGAATTACAGAAAACATGTAACAGCAAAATAGAAAATCAAAAGATTTACCAATGAAAACATTAGTTTATTAACTGCCACGAGCATCTTATCTCCAATGACTTGGACTTCACTTGGTGTACAACTCGAATGGATTCATTTTCTATTTTAGTTCAGCATTTCATGCTAAAGAAGGTAACGAACTCATCATACTTGTAGATTGAGAGCTGAATGGGTGATCCGAAGCATGTTAAAGGATTCTCTGCCCGTTGTTTGAAGTCCTTTTTTCTTCAAAAAAGTTACTTTAGTGTAGAATAGACCACTCTAATATTTTATTCAATTTCTATGTAACAAACTATATATAAAATGATGGTAAAAGTACGAGTGCATAAAGATTTAATTTTTTCTTGTTTATTTTAGCTTGGACCTTAAATTAATTTGACAAAAAAATAATCATTCGATAATATTTTTATTTTATTATGCAATGTCTTTAAAAAAAATTTACTCAGTTACCGTGTACTCCCACTGAATTTTTTAGTTGGTTCCACCACTGTTCTGACCAAAATCCTTTTTTCTTCAAAAACAAGTTACTTTAGTGTAGGGTAGTTAGAACATCTTCAGCAGCCTCTTTATTTTTAAAGAGCATCTTTTACATTATAGAGAGAATCTTTTAATTTAGAGGGCAAAAATTTTAATCTACTCGAACTCTTTATTTGTACTGTTTATGTTGACTGAATAAAAAAACAATCATTATGATATTTTATTTTAATCAATATTTATTATGTTAATTGTTTATGACGAATAAGATTAATTGTTATTTGGTTGAATCAAGATAAGAATATTGAAATTTGTGAACACTAAATTATAGAGAGTTGGCTCTCTAAATTTGAAAAGTCAAACTCACTCTCTATTTCAAAATGTTAAGAGTCTATTGAAACTCAATTTTAATACTTGACTCTTCAAATTTTAAAAAAAAAAAAAAAAAAAAATTGTATCTAAACACTCTATTGAAGATGCTCTTGCCATTCTAATCTTTTCTTAACACAATTTTTATACGTGTTATTATATGGTTTTGCCGTTTTGTTCCATATAAGCTTTTGTCAATGATGTCAAATTTAGATTGGTGAATTGTGATGTGAGATATTAATGTATGTAAAATATATGTTGATACAAAATATTCAAAAAAATTGTTATAAATTTAAAAAGTAGATTCTTCTTTCATCGTGGAATAGCTTCTGTTTGATGTTCTTCCTAACAATTAGGACTCAGCGTTTTCTTTCAAATGATGATAATTTGACGCAATTCTCCTGTGAACATTGTTGCGTTGAAGATATTCGCAATATAGGAATAATGCTACCTAACAGGAGAAAATTTTCAATATGTAAATATGAACGCCGCCAGTAAAAAAATGAATATTATCATCTGCTTCTTGTGCAACAAAATGGTTGCTTTTACATATATCATTGTAATAACAATAACATCAGTAACAACACCATAAATAAATACCAAATCTACACAAATTGAAACTCACATTACATCACACAAGTAAATGAAACATCTCACTGAAATTCATTACAAACAGGAACCTGGCTAGAAACAGCTGAAATCAATGGCAACAGACCAGCAACGATCTTCACCTGCTCCGTTACACAACAGATTCTTCACCGGCCTCTGCCATTCAATTGAACCTTTATTACTTTGTAACACTTAAAAATAAAGATTGGGTTAGGAAAGAGATTATACCTTTTCCAGGAACAATAACGACTGGTGCGGTTTTACAATTGTGGAAGCAATATTCACTAACACTGCCCTGAAGTACACTGAAATAAATAACGGAAAATTGTTAGTCAAGCAGAGATGGCTAAATTGAAATTTATGGTTGGGGAAGAGGAAGGGAAGTGGGAGAGGTGTACCTCTGAAACAAACTTCGGCCCCTGGTGCCAAGGACAACGGCAGCAGGCTTCAACCTTTCTGCCTCCTTGCAAATTGCCTTCCCTGCATCCCCTTCCACAATCCGAGCTTTGGTCCGTACCTGCCTTCATATCCTAAAATTAACTTGAATGGAAATTTTGAAAGGTAAATACGTCCCCCACCTGTAACTTAGAGTTATAGATAAAGTAGTCCAATATGCCATCAAAACACAGAGGTCCTCAAATCAAGAGTGGTGTGTCAAAAAAAGACAATAAAACTCAACATCAAGAAATTGATAGGAGGATAAATGCTGTCGTCTCTATCCCAGGTTCACAAAATTTGCATACAAGTAGTTGTGCAGAACTCAATATAGCATCTTCAATCTGATACAAATGAATGTAAATGAGGGTCAATAATACTGGTACAATCTAGACAACAATGATCTTAGTGCAGAAGATAGATCATAATCTCTTGAAATCAATGAGGAAAAATAATAGGCAAATAGTTGTAGTCGGTAGCTGATGAAGATAGTATTGTGAATAAATTATTTGCGACATACGCACACAAAGTAAAATCTCAAAAAAGAAGTGATTTCGTAAACATGGGCATAAACTTCATGAGAAAACATTGCTATTTGCTCAAGATAATGAAAAATAAGAAAAAAGCTCAATACTTTCCGAGTTCTATCTCCAAATCCAATGATTATATGTTCCTTTCATGCATAATACTTGAAAATTATTTCATCTCCTGATCTTGGAATGCATAATTGCCATTATTTAAGCATGTATAGCATAAATATTATATGAATCAATTAGTTCTAAATAGGCCTAAAGAGACTATTTTCCATAAGAGTGACAAGATTTTAAAAGCATGCGCTGAGAGAGAGGGAGAAACCAAATCGGTAACAGCCACATTGCTAAGGATATAACCATAAAGAGGAAATCAAACAACTAAGAAACAGGAAACCATACAGCACTTCAATTTACCTAGTGGGTTTCAGGCACCACTCGTGCCTTAACAACATAATACCAGCTGTGAATGTGAGCATGTTACAACCCCCAAATCACATGAACAACTGGTAAATGGCATCAGACATATGGTACTTGATCAAATTCGTCAATTTACCAAGAATGGTGCTATAGTTCATAATCATGGTAACAAACGCAGCAGCAATATTGCATATACTAGCAAATATTTTTTATCAAAGCAGCCAACAACATTGAAAACAAGACTACCAAAATAAATTCAAATCACATTTGGAGAAAGAAGATGAAAAAGAGAAGACAATTACCATAGCAACCTCAAGAGCCTCCACTGCAAGCTTCTCCATTAGAACCTGTGTAGCATCGTATACAATCTGGTTCTTTATACCTAGCCATCCAAAAAGAAAATGACAAATATATAAGAAATTACTGTAATTATTTATTTATTATCATTAAACGAGGAGTTAGAGACTTGTAATAATAATATTTTTAAAAGAACAAAGTTGATCCGCAAAATATAAAAAAAAAATTTCCCGACCCTGTACTAGAGTGACACAATCAAATCCCAACTATCAAAATCATCACAAGTTCTTGCATTTCAAGTTTATGAAGCACTCAATTTTAGACTAATTGAGAGAAATCTGAACTAAATCAAGTTGCGGACAACCAGATCTTTGGGAATTCAGTAAAAATTTATAATGTAAGGATCGAAGACTAAAACGTACTGGAAACAGCGTGTACGAGGTGAATGGTATCGGCGAGGCGGCAGAGGTGGGTTACCGCCCAATCAAAAGCGAGCTTGCTGTTGGGGCCATGATCTACGGCGATTATTATGTCGCGGCCCCTTCGTCTCTCTCCGGTTTCCCTCTCCAATTCCGGCTCCGGTACAACTGGTATCAGCGACGGGAGAATCACTTCTCTCCAGTTGTACTCTTCTTCCTCCATTAAAGTCTCCATTTCGTTGATCCTGTGCTCGTTTGTCGAATTCATAACTGCAGTATATCAAAGCTAATAACAGTGCAAAAGAAGAAGAAATTTGTGGGTTTTATGCTGTGACGCTGTGAGTCTCATGCGCGTTGCTTTTTGGACGATACAGCCGCCGTTGAATAGCGTGTGGTACTTTTCTCTCTTTTCTTTTTACCGGGTTGAATTCTTTGTCGTGCTGGAAATGACACGGAAGACTCTTCAGACACGATAAAGTATGACAAAATACTTGTACAACGTTACGTATCTGGACATTTGAACGGTTCTCATGCCACTGTCCTGGTGTCATCTCCGGCTTGTTTTTCACAGTACGTCTGTTGAAATTATCTCATTAAATGTACATATAATAAGAGATTATTAGACAAAATCAGATAAGTTATACCACATGAGTGAGTCAACTTACATGAAAGTTATCTAATAATCTAACCCGCCCTGTGCGTCCCGCTGAACGTATGGTGGGAGAGCTTTTTTGTCCTTGATATGGAGAAAGATGTCTATTAGGCATGGAAGAGTCATGTTCCGAAGATATTTTGTCTACAACTCTACATGTTACATCTCCATTATTTAGGGCTTGGTTGAAGCTCTTTAAAGTTTTAATTTATAAAGTGAATTTATAAATAGTTAAAATGAGTAGAGGAGATTTAATTGAAATTTGAAATGTATGGTAATTGTTGAGTAGTTGTCAAATCAACAGTCAAATCATGGTAGGTGAATTTATAAAGAGAAAATTTAAAGAGGATTAAACAAGGCCTTATTTTGATCACATAACTTGAACTCATATTGAGCTTCTTTTTTTACAAGAACTTATGCGTGGGCCGTATAAAAAGGCATGTGTATGCATATTAGAGCATCTCTAATGGTGCTGTCTGTCCAAAAATAAGCATCCAGCTGGAACCCAAGAAATGATAAATTAATCTACCTAACTCTCAAACCGTCTCCACTGTCTACATGGCTCTCAAACGGTCTCCACTGTAGTCTAAATTTGGAACTCAAGTCTATGATTTGAGAAATAACTTTTAATCTCTGTGTCTGCCTCTCTCTTCTGAATTTAAAGAATTCCTAACCACTGTCTTACCTCCTCTTCTCTCTCCTGCAAAGAGCCACTGTTCTGTCAGGTGGACAGACAACATCATTAGAGATGCTTTTATAGAGATGTCGAGAGACTTTTGGCCATTTTGTTGAAAATAATTATGAAAAAAGTTGGGTGAAGGTAAAAAAAAAAATAAATAAATAAATAATAATAATAATAAGAAAAAAGATAAAAAATAAGAAATATAAAGAAAATAAAGTGAACTCACATTTTGGATGTACGTTATGGAGCTACATCGAGTTGTTTTCTATTATAGTTCTAGACTATATACAAGATTTCAATTTGACTATATAGAAAAACTGTTATTCAGAGATGCTCTAAATGAGACAATTGTTCAAAAACTAATCAAATCTGTGTTTACCATAGATAATTGAATAGTTCTCTCTTCTCATACTACAGAGCTAAAGATAACAAATTGGGGCCACATAGCGTGTCCTATACATATTACATAGTTATGTGATATCATATGATGTTAGATCGGGACTATAAGGAAAATGGTAATTTATCAATAGTAAAACATGTAATGTTTTTGAAATTGCACTCAAAGAAGTTTTGCAGTAAAAGACACACAAGCCTTAATAACAGTTCCAAATTTTTTATTGTGACGAAAAAAATTCAAATTCTGGCTAATAATCAATTATCACCTGTTTGGACCAATTCATGCATCGTCTAGAAATTTCATTGTTGAAAATGATGGTTTTCGTAGTCCACTTCTCCTCCCATAGTAGTTCAAAAGAAATATGACTTATCTGCAAATGAAATTTGTCTTTGTGCTAGCTACTGAAAGGGGAAAAAAGAAAAGGAATAATTTGAATCATTGTTTGATTCTTTTTATAATTTCACCTACCACTGACGTGATCACTGATTTAACAACTATTCACTTATAACCACAAATTTCAATTTTCTATTAAATATATACTACTCATTTTATCTTATTATAATTTTTTATTAAAAATCGATGTCAATAATAAGAATCAAAAAGCAACTAAATTATTGATTATTATATATAATGTTTTCGGGTTATTAAGCTAAAGATACGAATTTGCACAAACGTAATTCAGCTAAAACATTCCTTTTTACTAGAATTTTGTGTGTATGACATTATTGGTGCGGTTTCTTTTGGTACAAATTAGTACTAGTCTTTTTACCCGTGCGGTGCACGAGGAGAGCAATTCATAAAAAATTAACGAATATACTGAATAATGAGTTGATAGCAAATGTACATCAACTTTACGTATAAAAACAGGTAAAAAGCTTATTGTTTTATGAAGATGTCCCAAAAATAAAAATGAAGAAAATGAAAATACGAAAGGAATATAATAAACTAATTAAACTATAATCCTCCCTTTAAAAAAAATCTATAATCCAAAATTTGGGAAACTTTTTTGTTTACCACATACACCACATTTGCAGTCATCCTTGAAATAAAAAAATTTGTAATTGCGTTGGAAGATTGGCAGTGTGTTCCACTTTCTATTAGTTCCAAACACATGCGTATGTATGTGTAATTTTTGCAGATTTACTTTTTTGGCAATTAAATGTTGGTTGAACACCATTTTAAGCCTATAAATTTGATCACATATTCATTAGAACCCATTATCAGAATGTTTTATTTGTGCAAATCAACTAGTTTATTAATTTATAAATAAGTCATTACACCCATGAATGTTTTCAAAGTATATACCTAAAGTACATATAAAAGCATATTGATATGCATGGGAAATTTGAAATGGATAAAGTCAACTTACAAGGTATTAAAATGTTTGACATGTTTTGAAATTTATTTTCGAAGTGAAGGGCCTATGAATTTATTTTGATTTTATTTTAGTTCTTGCACTTACGAATAACTTCTTTGACACTTTTATTTAAGATGAAAGTGCTTTCTATATTGTCAAGGGACCTTGATTTCTTGATTTCATGTGGATATTGCTTAGACATGCTTGCATCAATTTTGGCATGCATAAGTTAAGATTGTTTAGCGTATTGCAATGTAGTATTCTGTTTTATTTTCATGGTAATAGATAGAAAATTTGAAAATTTCAAGGTGCAAACTCTATATAGTTCTATTTAATAATCAATTATCACTTGTTTAGACCAATTCGTGCATCGCCTAGAAATTTCATTGTTGAAAATGACGGTTTTAGTAGTTCAAAAGAAATATGACTTCATCTGCAAAAGAAATTTGTCTTTGTGCTCGCGACTGAAAGGGGGAAAAAAGGAAAAGGAACAATTTGAATTATTGTTTAATTCTATTTATAATTTTACCTACCACTTACGACCACTTATCTAACTACTGATTTAACAACTGTTTATTTATAATTACAAATTTTAAATTTTTATTAAATTTACACTACTCATTTTACCTCATTATAATTTTTCATTATAAATCAATGTCAATAATGAGAATCAAACAACTACTAAATTATTGATTATTATATATATAATGTTTTTGGGTTATTAAGCTAAAGATACGAATTTGCACAAACGTAATTCAGCCAAAACATTCTTTTTTACTAAAATTTTGTGCGTATGACAGTATTGGAGCGGTTTTTTGTGTACAAATTAGTATGTTACATGATTGATGGTAGCTTAAAACAGAACGTTACAGATCGGAAGAGCATCTTGTTACTTGTGTAACACATCTAGTTACAAAAATAACATAGTATCTTACACGTGTAACAACTCTCATGTCCACTGTCGTCAATTACAAAGTGCAATCTAGTATGTTATATGAATTAAGCAAATATTAAAAGCGAAGTTACGATGTGAAGTTATAGGTGCTACAAGAATAACGAAGATTGTTATGCAAATTAAAATGTCTAACATACCTTGTTACGCAAATTAGTGGTAGTGGTGACAATGGAATGGAAAAATGCGATATATTAATATAATAAGCATTTTTACAAAATTTCCAAAGTACCACCATACATTATTACACGCCTAACACACTAGTTACGTAGAACCTAGTGATAAACATTGTCACAAAATTTACAAAGTGTAATTGTTGCATATGTGTGTAACAAAGCCACACAAAACAAAGTATTTTGACGAAAAATAGTTTCATATTAAATTAAATATGATAATATTTATGAGACCAACGACGATCTCCCTAAAAGCCCCAAATCAAGCAATGGTTTTCTAATATTGCAAGTGTCGAGCCACATCAAAATCTGTTAACTTGAATTCTGATTTGGTTTTTTTAATGAAGTAAATTTTGCATATGGATGATTTATGTAACTATGTTTTTGTATTAATTTCAGGGTTCCTGGTAAATAGAGACATAGAAAACTCTCATTTGTTTGGAGCTATGAAAAGTTTTATGAGAAGTTATTAGTTGGACAATATTGAATATGCCGGGACTCAAATAAAATAAATAATAAATTCTTTATTCTCTCTGGACTGCACAATGCACTAGATATTGTGATCTGGTAAAAAAGGTGAAGGAAATGGTTGGAAACTATTTACAACATCGTAACTACTCCCACCGTCCCGCAAAGATATTCCTCTTTCATTTTTCACATAGATTAAGAAAATAGCATTTAATGTTATTGGAAATATACATTTGTTCTAACTATTTAGAACATCATTTATTTTTCTAACTTAATTGTTCTTTATTGTTGACTATTATGTACCATAAATAAGAGTATAATAGAAAAATAAAAAATTAACTTAGAAAATGGGAATATAATTTAGGACAGATGAAAAAGGAAAGGAAGAATATCATTTTGGGACAAGGGAGCAGTATTTTTGCATGTCAAGTTGCAATTTATGGTTGACATAGAATTGTAGCATGAGATATATATTGACTCCTTACTTGCCAATAGCTAAATATACAATTGTTTCTAAGTAATTACTTTTTAGAAGAAAATGTTCAAGCATCTCTGAAACAACTGTTCTGACATTTCCTATATGGGTATATAGATTTGATGCAGCGTGTATTGATAGACTCAAATGGGAAGGTGGCATCTCCCACGGTGTCATAACCACAACGACGTTTTAGAGTATTACATGTATATTTATTTATGGGCAAATTGGCACAATGCATCACTAACATTTCAGTTTATTATATGAACTAATCCTAACCTTTTAAACTTGAATTAGGACCTTAAGTCATATCTTTTTGCCACAATCTAATATTTTTTATTTCAAAAAGACAATAATACCCTCATATTCTAATTTAGTTAAAATTAGTATTAAATAAATAAAAATAACAAATACTAAATTTTAGTCATTCAAAAAAAAGTCTTAGTATAGTCAGCCTTTTTCAAAGCCTCTCCCCACAATTCATACGGCTTCCACAACATCGTTTTCCATTTGACACGGTCACCTAAGGTATCCATCCACAAAGGTTCTCCACCAACTCATCAATAAAGGTCTTTTATTGTCTACCAAAATTCCATCAAATTTTAGTCGTTAAGCATGCCTGTGTAAAATAAGAGCCACCGGCTCCCCTTTTCAATTTCTAGTCTTAAGAGTCACTGTCTATTAGAAATTGTTTTTTCTGATGTCTGGAGACCTAGTCTAGTTGTCTCTTGTGCTGGTTACTGATCTTATTTGATTCTAGTTGATCACTTTACTAGATTTGTCTGGTTTTTTCCACTGAAGTTGAAATCTAACGTCCATGCAGCATCTTCACGGGCAGCTGAACCCCTTTCTACCTTAGGACCCATTTGGAATCGTTTATAATATGTTGTATTATAAACAATAATTATTACTTCATTGAAATTCAATCTAAAATTGACACGTGTCTCTTTTTTAAAATTTTTTATTTGAAAGGCAGCCAATCTTTTCTTTTAATAGCAAAAACAGCCATCTTTTTTACCATGAATGCCACGTACCCAGTCTTCGCAGTAAAGAAATCAAAAATTTCAAAAGCCAATGCATTTTCTGCGCCGTCCATTGTGTTTGTCAGGAAAAGAAATCATTACTATTATAAACAAGACTGTTTATAACCGGTGCCAAACAGACCCTTAGTGTTAGAGAATGGAGCTCTCATCCTACACCACAACCTCTATTTCTTCCTATCTGCTTCCTTTAAACTATCATCCAATGATTACAAGATCAAAGAACAATATATTTAAACCAAAAAACCTATACAATATTTCCACAAACCACCCTATTTTTCCCTCAATTGAACCAACATGCCCCTCTCAAGCACTCAAACTTCCACAATGGCATCAAGCCATGACTGAAGATATAAATGCGTTGCTAAAAAATCAAAGCTGGGATCTTCTTCCCCCTCACCTGGAATGAATTTGGTAGGATGCGAATGGGTTTTTCATAAACGAAACCCAAATGGCACTATATTGAATTATAAAGCTCGACTAGTTGCCAAAGTGTTTCATCAATGTCCTCATTTAGATTCCACTGAGCCATTTAGCCCTGTTATCAAATCCACAGCCATTCGACTATATCTCACAGCAGCTCTTCATTTCAATTGGCCTATTCATCAACTTGACGTTCTTCCTTCAAGGCATATATATTAACTGAAGATGTGTATATCAATCAACCTCCAATTTTCATTGACTCCTATTTTCCTAACCATGTCTGCGAATTAAATAAAGCGTTGAATGGCTTAAAACAGGTACCTAGGGCTTGGTATCAAGAGCTAAATACATTTCTCTTATGGGTTCAAAAATTCTATAAGTGACTCCTCTCTATTTCTCTATTTTAATAAGTCAATCACAATGTACTTCTTAGTTTATGTTGATGATCTCTTAATAATAGCAAATAATCAGACTATTGTCTCCGACTTCATCACCTCTCTTTCAAATAGCTTATGCATCAAAAATATTAGATCTCTTCACTACTTTCTTGGTATAGAAGTTTTCAGAACACCGCAATTCAACTTACTTAGTCAGCAAAGATATATCAGAGATCTTCTCACTTGAACTAATATGTTAGGGGCCAAAAAAGTTATCATTCCTCTGTCTAACTCTGCGTCTTTATCCTTGTTAGATGGCTCTCCCACTACTGATACCACCAGTTATTGTAAGGTTGTTGGTTCTCTACAATATATATCACTCACAAGCCCCAACATCAGCTTTGCCGTAAATAAACTTTCACAGTTCATGCACTGGCCATCTGAAACACACTGGACGGCTGTCAAGCGGGTTCTTACATATCTTAAATCCACCGTCCATCATGGTCTTCTTATGTGCCCGTCTCCTACTTTATCTCTTACACATTCTGACGGGGCTGGAAATCCAGATGACCACACTTCCACCTCTGCACATATCATATATTTTGGCAATTCGCCCATCTGGAGCTCTAAAAAGTAAAGTACTATTGCTAGGTCCTCTACTGAAGGAAAATCTCGTGCTCTATCTTCATGCTCTACTGATGTTCTTTGGCTTGCTAATCTTCTTTCCGAATTCAAAATTTCCTTACCGTATAAACCTGTTATCTTTTGTGACAATGTAGGTGCGACTGATCTTTCTGTAAACCTCGTTTTCGATCTCGAATGAAACACCTAGCAATTGATTATGACTTTGTCCATGATCACGTTCAAAATAATTCTTTACTGTGTCTTATGTCTCTACACATGATCAATTAGCAAATATACTCACAAAGCCTCTCTTGCCTACTAAATATCTCTCTCTTTGGACCAAGATTGGAGTATCCAATGGGAGCTCCATCTTGTGGGGTCCTGTCAAGGAAATTAGTGAGGCTGCTATATCTAACAAAGGTGAGTCAGGTGCCATTCCAAATGAAGCAACAAGTTTGAGATCATTCTCAAGGCATTCCAAGACAAATACAAATCGTAGAGAATAACGCAAATATGATTATTTAAGATAAGAGAGAATCATCCAATATGGATCATAGTGGCCCGGCCTTGGAGTCCAAATGCATAAGGAATTCACATGTGAAGTCTCTGTAACCGAGATAAATGTTGGTGTATATCAACATAGATAGTTATTTGTTTCAATTGTATTTATCATACCGCACTATGATTTGTAATTTTGTCCACTTACCCACTGTGGGTGGGGTTACAGCCCTCACTTCTGATGTGGCGTACACATGACTGCCATGTGTGTTGGCTATGTGTGTGCCACGTCAAAAGTGAGCTGTATAACCCGGCCCACAGCGGGTGAATGAACCAAACTACTATGATTTGTATGAAAAGAGAACTAGCCTAGACTTGTGTATATATATGTGCATTGTGTTAACGAATTATAAATGTGGTCAATGGAATTAAGATTCAATGCAATATTTGTTTATTAAATTACATGCCTGCTTCTAGAGATATGTTATTTGAACAAAATGACAAACAAAAATTTTAATAAAATTCACACATAGAAGCATCATTTTTTTCTACAACTCGTGTCACTTTTCAATCAATGATAATCATTGAACCAAATATTTAGTTTATTTTAACTTTTTGTCGTTTATTTTGTCCAACTAGAATTATTCCTTCTTCATCTCACTAAAACAAACCAAGGCAAAGAGAGAGAGAAACCTTTTCTTTTATATAGCTTGCCACGGGTGTTTAATTTTGCAGAAAGAATTAAGAAAATTTGAAATAATATTGTTAGAATTGGGAAAGGCAAAATTTGAAGAAAGCTGTATAACAATTATTGTAGATTGAGAGTTATAGAAGGATATATGCTAAGAAAGTAAATACATGTGTGGCATTACATGTACTTTTCAACTTACATGAATTAATGCCTCATAACTTGGTAAGACATTGAAGTAAAATTACTCAAGTCATATAAATTAATTAATGAGCATAACATCTTTCCATGCGAGAAAGCGACCTTGGCATATAAAAGTTGGGCTGGTTGACATTTTTCAGCTTCTTGAGGTTAGACGATGCATTTGCAAAATCACGCCTACTCACATTTCTGCAGCCAGATAGATCGATAAACTCAAGCTCCAAACATTGTTGAGAGATTAGAACAAGTCCTTTGCCGGACATCTTGGAGTAGCGGAGTTCAAGTTGCCGAAGACGAGGCATAAATTTTGAAATTGCAGTAACTTCTGAATCCCCATCCCGAGGGTAGGCTTTAAGATATTCACTGGGAACAGTTCCGAGGTATTGCGAAGGATCAACCCAATTCATAATATTCCGCCTAAGGATACGCAAATTAGGACAATACGATCCAATGGATTCCAAAGATGCGTGAGATATTCCATAGCAATAGCTTACATCGAGCTCCTCAAGCTTAGGACACCCAGAAGCTATTTGAGCCATACTAACATCAGTGACACGAGGACTACTCTTGATAGAGAGAACTCGAATATTTGGGCACCTACAACATCAATATATAAAGAAAGATCAATGTCAATTTATGTCATATACAATAGTCAAGGTGCACATCCGCACATAGTCGCGTTTTCTAAGCCAGACTCTGGCAGGAGATCAAAATCATATCAGCACATGTATACTACTAGTCTAGAACTGAATACCGTACCTTTGAGCAACTAAAGAGAGGGAGCAATCCGAGCAGTGTCGTACACGGATCTCAGAGATAGACTCACCACTCCAGCTGACAATCGATTGGATCATGTCATCGATCCTGCCCTCAAACTCCGGGCTCCAAAATCTGGATACCTCAGTAACAGAGTCGAAGTAAGTCTCGAGATCCAACACCGAGTTGAGACACCGATCTTTGCATGCGTGTAGCCATGCCTTGCACACCATCATGGCCCCGCACCATCGGTCCTCCAAAGAGAGGCGCGAGAGGATGTTGATGAGGCACTCGATGGTCATTTCCGCCCAGTCACGAGTGATCGCTTCATCTACAGTAGCATTGCCTTCACTCTCATCCTCCGGTGCATATTTCGTACCCACGTGATTATTATTGAGTGAAAATGAAAGGATTGTTGGAGTAAAGTAGCTTGCAACAATTTCCTGCTGTTGCATCATTGAAGAGGCGCCATTCTCATATTTGACTGAAGCCATTTTCTCTGCCTGTGTCTGAAGAAATATTGTATACTGTGATTGTTGCTAAAGAGAGTAGCTCAAGTGTGAAGAAGATGCTCGATATATCAGTGCTTGACGCTGTATAAATATGGAAAGAATGGTGTATATGGCATAAAAAAAGAGGTGGGCGTTTAATTAATATAATAATATTTAAAGATAACATTTGAAAACACTTACTAATAATTAATTGCCAAACTTTGACTCTGACTATTTACATGTGAAAATTAAGTTTCGAGTGTAACTAAAAATATTGTTTTTTTTTTTAAAATTTTAATTAATGAGATGCTTGTAAATATTAATTAATAACGTGGAATCTTCGCTCCTGGTCTAAAAATATTGTTTCTTCTTTAA
>CAVNYN010283203.1:0-75615 GCA_963692815.1 Nyctanthes arbor-tristis | reverse complement strand
AACGAAGCCTATAAATAGAGATGTTTTCTTCTTCTTTTATACACAAGTGGTACAAGTGATTTGAGAGAAAAATTAGTGAGTCTAGCACCTTGAAGATTTTTCTTGTAACTCTTTGTGGTTTGTTCAAAGGGTAGAAAATTAGGTGTGGTAAAACTCGGGGCGCCACTTGAGTCTGGTCAGAGAGTCTTGTGAAGAAAAATAGTAGCTTAGCGTCTTGGGATTTCTTTCATTCTTCGCGGGTTAGGCAAAGGGTAGAAATTAGTAGATGCGGTAAAGCTTGGTATATTTTTCTTGTTGTACTTAGGAGATGGGTTTTGGCGAGTGAAAATTCTGTATGGTTGTAGCGACTTTAATTATATAGTGGAAAGCTTTGACAGTCCGTTAAATTCGTCTTCGTCTTTTATTTTTCTTGTCTCAATTAAATTCCTTGAACAACGGTCCTGCGGGCATAATCGGGGAATCTACATTAATTCCCAACAATATAGTCTAAATAGTCTAAATAAGTTTTCCTTCCTAATCGGGCATAAAAAATAGTCTAAATAAGTTTTCCCTCCTAAACTGCTGACGTCATGGTTGATATCATATTTTGTTTTTCATTATTTTATTTTATTTTTTTTCTATTTTGAAATAGCTAATTAGCTCAACTTAATCCTAAACTTTCTTCTTATTGTGTAATCCAACTCTAACATTTAAAACCTGATAATTTCAACATTGGATCTCATTTTTTTAATCGCAGCATAATTTTTTTTAATTAAAAAGACGATAATACTCTTAAATTCTCATTAACTTAAAATCTCTACAACACACACACACACACACACACTAGTTATGGCACATGCATTGCACGTGTTGTAAAGTTAGCAGGAAATATATTTATAAAAAAATATTAAATATTGCTTCAAACAACTAACGAAGCGAATTTAAATGTGATATGGAGAAAATAGCTTTCTACAATGCTTCACTATATAGCAATTGAATTACTGTTAAAATCTGTAATTCTGAAATATTATCTCTAATGTACTGCCCACTTGAAAATCAGAACGGTTATTACGCTGTCATATGTTGTAATCTCATTCTATAGAGGAGTACTCCGGCTTCCACAAATACTGGTGGATGATGCTACTGAATCAATGTACTTAAATCTAATAGCATTTGAGCGACTTCACGTTGGGGCCGGAAATGAGGTGACTTCCTACGTTTTTTTCATGGACAACATAATCGACAGTTCCAGAGACGTTAGCCACCTGCACTCGTGTGGTGTGATCCAGAATGCGATTGGCAGTGACAAAGCGGTGGCTAAGTTATTCAATTCTCTATCCAGGGAGGTCACACTCGATCCCAATAGCCCGTTAGATGAGGTGCATAAGATGGTCAGTGACTACTGAAAGAAGCCATGGAATGCATGGCGGGCCGATATCATGCACAACTATTTTAGAAATCCGTGGGCTATTAAATCCGTCATTGCTGCTATATTTCTTTTTGCCTTAACCATAATACAGAGTGTACAGCGTCTTAAGTTACGTTCATCCCCCCGTTCGTATTTTTTTTTCAAGCGCTAAAGTTCGCTAAATAACGGAGTATGACCAATGGCGTAACCAGCACGGAAGGGAGGGGGGAGCCTGAGCGAAAACTCAAAAAAAGTCATATATAAATATGAATTTTTGAAAATACTTAACAAATTGAAGTGCATTACAAAATAGTGTTCAATAACTCAAAACCTAAAAGTAAATTGAACGCTACGATTTTTTACATTATTTCATTATCTAAAGTCTAAATTTTATTACTTAAATCACAATTTTTATTCAACTCAACCAATATAAATCAATTAGCATTTACATTATATCATTATCCAAAGTCTAAATTCTAAATCATATCAAGTCATGATGGTTTTAAAAATTTTAGTTCTAGTTTTGTTTTGAGGCTTTTGTTTCTTCTTGGACCAAAATTTATTGTCCCCCAAGCCCAAGTCATTCCCTCAGCCCAACTTCAAATAAACTTCGGCCCAAAGTTACAATTTTTTTTTTTTTAAATTTTTTCCTTGTCCATGGGCCAAGACAGGGGTGGGCCGGGACCCAGTATGGCCCCCCTCTGTCTCCGCCAGTGAGTATGACACATTTGACAGCCTTACTCAGTTGGAATTAGCCATGGCTCCCAAAGCACAATGTTTTCTTTTTAGAGTTTGCTGGATTTCTTTTGTTTGTTTTGAGTCAATCAATTTTACTCTTCCTTGTGGTTTGCTTTGTTTTGTTATAAAGAAGGCTTTTGAATTTAGTTTCTTCATTAATATTTTCAGTAATTATGCAAACTATAAATAGAGTTTGCCGATTATTATGTCAAGTTCATTATAAACACCACAAATCAAGTGTTATCTGAACAACAACATTGCAATGATACCGGTTGCAAGGCATCCACGTATTGTTAATGTAGATGGTCGAGTGTATTGAAAAAGAAGTGGACCAAAAAGGGCAGAATCGTAACTCAGCAGTCTTATGCACTTTCCAAATAACAAGGCTCATCAATTACATAAGGTCAAGATCATGTCATAGTGTGCTTGGTACTTTGGATATAGTGCTTGCATTAATTGCCAATTAGCTATTCCTATATCGGTCGAACACAACAATATGTAGAAAACAAACTTTTCATCGCTTATTGTTATTGTTATTAGTCTTATGTTTTCACCCCTTATTTTATTTTCACGTTTAAGCAAGGACCTGAAGTTAGCCCAAAATGCAAGCATTCTAACCCTTAGAGCACAATTCGAACAACTTGTCCAATTTTATTGTTAAATAACAAGAAAAATGATATCTATACCTGTATCTCTTTAAATAAAAGAAAAACCATGGAATTACTCAAGCTTAATGCGAGAACACACTCTTCATGGGCAAAATTGAAGCTTTACTGGAGAATGCCTTACCTCCTTATGTTGCAAAATAGTTGATTCTTCGGAAGGCTGTCATTGTTGATTTATCGTTCATTCATGTGTAAAACATGTTACAGAATAAAAATTATTAGCATAGAAGAAGCCAAAAAAGAGGAGTAAAGCGGCAGGGATTAGAAATTAAAGTGAGGCCGCAGCATCTTTGTACACTTGAAAATTCACTTGTTGTACATGTAGAATAAAATTTTTCTATAGTAGGGAAATTATGTTGCCTTCACTTTTATGAACCCACAGCGTTCTATTCCAAAAACTTATGCTAAGCAAGGTACATTCTCATATGATTTGTTTCCTTTATCCAAGGAACAAGTGTTCCATCTGGAAGCGACATTACCGAGAATTGCACCTATATATATTATGCTACAACAAGACTCAATTTTTAAAGAAAAGCATGGATGATTGGATAATCAAAGTAAAAGATGACCTCAAGAACATGCCGTATAATACAAGAGCAGTGCCTGGCAAGAAGTGTTCCATCTATAGAATTCCTGCTAGCATTTTGCAAGTGAACGAAAAGGCCTACACACCTCAGGCAGTGTCTTTGGGTCCTTACCATCACAGTAAGGATCATTTGAAGCCAATGCAAGAGCATAAGCATCGAGCACTTCTTCACTTCCTTAGAAGATCAGGAGTACCCATTGAGAAATACATTAAAGCATTAGCTGAAATTGTCAATGATTTGAAGGGTGCTTATGATCAATTAGATCCGAAGTGGCAAGATAGTAATGAAGCATTTTTGCAGCTGATGATTCTTGATGGTTGTTTCACACTGGAAATATTGCGCACAATATCTGGCGATACTTTGCATGAATATGCACGAAATGATCCCATCTTTAGTAGTCATGGAAAGCTCTATATTTTGGCCTGTCTTAAGCGTGATGTGTTGATGCTCGAAAATCAGTTGCCCTTGCTGGTTCTTGAGAAACTAGTTTCTGTGCAGGAAAACAAAGCCTTGCAGGTCAATATCTAATTTAATTTTCTTGATTCATGCTAGTTACATTTTATTATATGATGATAATTTGTTCTTGAATTTATGTATTTGATTGCTTGATCAGAACGCAGAGGAGCTGGTGGTTAAGCTCTTTTTTGGGTACTTTCATTCGAAACCTGTCAAAAACATGGGGAAATGCCTGCACATGTTAGATGCATATCGGAAGAGCCTTTTGGATGGAGAAGCTCCAAGTAAGAAAGTTACTAGATGTTGCCAAGGTCACAACCGCAACGAGGTTACAGGGAATCGCAATTGGGACCAGTTTATCCTTCCTGCTACAGGGCTTCGTGAGGCTGGTATCCGGAGCAGGAGAAGTAAGAAAAAAAGCCTAACAGATATTTCGTTCAATTATAGTAAAGGGGTACTCGAACTTCCACCAATAGCGGTCGATGATACAACTGAATCAGTATACCTAAATCTCATAGCATTCGAGCGACTTCACGTCGGTTTGGGCAATGAAGTGACTTCCTACGTTTGTTTTATGGACGCCCTAATCGACTGTGCTAAAGATGTCAGCTTCCTACACGAGCGTGGCATCGTAGAGAATGCGAGTGGGAGCAATGAAGCTGCTGCTAAATTGTTCAATTCTCTATCGAGGGATGTCATAATGGATCCCAAAAGCAAAATCGGCAAAGTACATTGGTTGGTTTATAAGTACTGCAAGAAGCAATGGAAGAAATGGTGGGCCGAACTGAGGCACAACTATTGGAGAAATCCATGGGTTTCTATATCCGTCCTTGCTGCTATATTTCTTTTTGCTTTAACTATAACGCAGACGGTCCTCACTGTCTTGAGTTATGTTAGCTCCCCTAATTCATACTCATGATATATACATATATTTATATATATAACATAGTGTCTTCTTTGCCAAATAATGATGAAGCGCCACACTCCCGCGTTCTCAAGAACATTTTAATTTCTATTGTTTGTTTTTGAATAAAAAGTATAATTAAGTTGGGTGTGTCCACATTTTACGTTTTCATTATTTTATGTGTCATTGTTGTACGAATTAATACCCATCCAAGTAGGATGATCACTATCAGCTATCAAGAACAGAGAGAAAGTTCTTTGTCAAATTAAAATTCTGTTTATATATACTCCCCGTATTTGTTTTTAACCCCCCCCCCCCCGGGGCGGGTACCCCAGGTGACTTATTTATATATTAAGTATAAAAAGTGAACTTGGTCCTAATGTTGATGTCATGAATTAATTTGGGCCATTGGACTCAAGTGACATGGATTGTCAATTATATACCGACGAGATCATGTCCTAATTATGTGTTTGTTAATAGTGCAAGCTTCTATTTTAATTTGTTATGCCAATTAACATACTACTTGTATTCTTTACCTAATTTACCGTTCTTGTATCACTAGGAAAAATACAAACATCTATCCAAATGGTAAAATATGCCATCAATAATAACTAGTTAATAGGATAGCAATGAACTTCAGGTGCAAAAAAAAAAAGGAGTAAAGGGGCTGAATCAATATACCTGAATCTCATGGCATTTCAGCGACTTCACGTTGGTTCGGGCTTTCAAGTGACTTCCTAGTTCCTACGTTAGTTTCATGGACAAACTAATCGACAATGCCGACGATGTGGCCCTCCTACACTCGTGAGATGACATAATCCAGAACGCACTTGGCAGTGACAAAGCTGTTCAATTCTATATCCAGGGATGCCACCACCGTCGGCAGCGGAGACAGATTAGAAGAGGTGCATAAGAATTTATGTGCACAATGCAAGCGGCAATGGAATCAAATTAATAAATGGCGCGCAGACCGTAGGCACAAATATTTTACAAATCCAATGGGATTTGTATCCCTCGTTGCTGCTATTTTTCTTTTTTGCTTTAGCCCTATTACAGACTGTCTTCACCGTCTTGAGTTACGTCAATTTCCGTCCATAGTCATCCTTTATGAGTGCTCTGTCGTACTTTTGCCAAATAATGGAGCATGTGGCAACCTGCCAAGTTTTCTAAGAAAATTGATTTTTTGGAGCCTGATGTCTCACATGTCAGCCAACAAGAAAGAAATTAGCCCCACAAAAGCATAGCTCGTTACGTTGATGAGAGAGAAAGGAGTTGACATGAAGATGTAAAAATTAGAATTCTTGACTGGTGAGCAAGCAATTACAGTAAGTTTGGTAATCTACTGCAATGGTCATTTGATACCTAAACTCTACTAAGAAACTGATGATTAACAATGAGCACCCAAGAGAATGATAGTCAAATATAGTCTGAAAAAGTATCACTATAGTCTATAAAGAAGGGACTTTCAGCATGTTTGCAGCTTTGACATGTATCAGTGAAAAGTAAAAAAGTATGGTTTTAAGTTAACTGCAAGAAGAACACAAACTACATGTCTCCCGTTTCTTGGCCAAACACACTTCATGCTTATTTCACATGATGCCACATCAAATTCCATTTTCCGACAGGCAGCAAGAGCAATGAGCAGAGGACCAAAAGAGAGTCATCCGTTAGATTATTCATTTCTCTCAAAAAATTCAGTATTTTCATTGTTCAATTATGTTCAATTATAACACAACATGATATTCTATTGACCACGCAACCCCGCAGCTGTTTCAACCTAGCTTTTATTGAGAATACTTGAGAGCTCGAGTCATGATCGTTGATCAACTTGATATAGAGAAAACACACTGCTAAATTATGAAGCACAAAAAAAAAGTAATATCATAGTTGAAAAGTGCAGAAGTAATACCACTTTTTTTTTTAACCTATTGCATTACCGAACTTAAAGATGCTCCAAAACTAAGTGAAGTTTGGGAGAGCGCCTCCTGATCAATGGTTCTAAACGGAAAGAGTCAGCACTGGTAAATAGAATGTATGATAGCTAACTACTTCATGGATACTTGGATTCCCCCCCGGGGGGGGGGGGGGGCGACAAGAAGGGCAAGAAAGTGGGTTTTGATTAAGAAAAGAAAAGCTAATTATTAGAATAAATTGGGGTAAATTTAATGAATACTCACTAAAATTTAGTAATCTAACTACTAATTCATTGAACTTTTAAATGAATCGATAAATTCACTGAACTTTAGACAATGTTTACCTTCTATCACCGTTTTAACTGCCGTTTGCATAAATTTAACGATGTTAGTAATGTGATAATATTCTTTATAAATGTAACTATTAACTCACATAACTTTTATTTGTAACCAAAAACTCACTATAAATGCAAATTCCTTTATTTCCTTTCATCCTTGTAGGCTTTTCTATTAGTTTTTTCCTTTTATTATTATGCAAAAACATATGAAAATGCCAATTTAGTACTATACACACAACTTCACGGTGTCATAGCTAGGAGTTGGACCGGTAAACTGACTCATTTGCGTGAACCGGCCAGTTTTGGGGAAAAATTGCTTTTTTGGGCTGTTAAACCACTTAAATTGGCGCTTAGAAACCAAGCAGAAGCCAACAGCTTGACCAGTCGCCCGCTCCTAGTCATAGTGTAGCACAAATTTGAACAAATCCATATAGCAGCTTGTCATGTTGTGGTACTCAAATTTGTGCTATGCTATGACGCTGTGAAGTTGTATGTGTAATACTCAATTGGCGTTTTCATGTGTCTTTATATAATAATAAAAGGAAAAAGATAATATAAAAGCTCACAAGAATGAAAGGAAATAAGGAATTTTCCATTTATGTAGGTGGCGGATGGTAAACATTCTCGAAAATTTAGTGAGTTTTTAGTTACATTTGAAAGTCCGATAAGTTAATAGTTACATTTATAAAGTATAGTAACTGTCCAGTAACTTCTAAGATATAGCGTTAGCCACGCCACTAACGCCGTTAAATTTACGCAAATGGCGATTAAAACGGTGTTGGATGGTAAATATATTCCAAAATTCAGTGAGTTAATGGTTACATTTGAATGTTCGATGAGTTCGTAGTAATATTTCAAAAATTTAGTGAGTATTTATTAAATTTACCCAATAAGTTGTTGTGTTTATTTTCTTGACCTGTATGCTAGTTGAATTACATTAGGAAGAGTAATCTGGGATGTTAGTCTGCATAGGTGAGATCGGAAGAGCACAGGAATGACAACAGGGCGGGTCCACCTCTTCTGAACCCACCCAGTTTTTGAAAACCCCATCGCGAGCCTGATTGAGTTGGGTTTGGGGCGGGAACTGGGTGGGGTGGTTCGGGGCGGGTAGGAGAAAAATACCCGTTACCCGCCCCGTTTTCAAAAGCTATAAAATAATTTTAAAAATTTTTAAAAAAATGTAAACTACATAAAATAAGCATTCAAATAGCATCAACCTCATCAAAACATGAAAACTCTTAATAGTTAAAAAAATTATATGTAATGAAACAACATTCAACCATAAATTATCATCCAAACTTCAAACTATCACGGCGGAGAACCCAAAAATGGAGACAGACTTGAATGAAGAATGAACTGATTTAGGGTTTGGTTGTCTTGATTTAATTTTTGGTATTTTAAATAAATCCAGATTTTGAATTATAGAATAAAAGTTAGCTAATGTAAAAAACTTAACCCAAAAAAAAAAAAATTGATTGGGCAAAGTGGTCAAGGTTTAGTGCTTTAAGCTTGTCTATTGGGGTTCAATTTTTCATGGCTGCATATCAAAATTTATTTTTCAAAAAAAGGGGTTGCTTATCGGGTAGAGGACTTTCACCCAGTACCTTTCAAAAAAAAAAAAAAAAAAAAGTTGGGCGAGGATTTTCGCCCAGTACCCGCCCCACTACTTAATGGGGCGGTCCTCTCGGGTTTCGGGTTTTGGGTATGAAATTGTCATTCCTAGCTATATATATAAATTGGATTTTTGTCATTCCTAGATATATATATATATATATATGTTGGATTTTCTAGGTGATACTGATCATATCACAATTTGGGATAGTTTGTTGTTGTTAGTACAAAAATTTATCAAGTTGGCATTCGTAATTTTTTGTTACATGCCAAAATTTATTTATTTATTTTTAAAGTAAAGACCACTAGCGTGGCTAATTTTATTAATAATGAAAACGTGAAACAAAAAAGAGGGGGGCTAGGCCTGACCTCCAGTCACTTAAGAAAAAAATAACAAAAGAAACTCCAACATAGAGAGTCGATAAAATACAAGAAAAAGAGAGTAAATTGATCCAATCATGGAGAATAACCATTTCCGTTCTTCTTGCTCCGAGTAAAATATTTGTGGTTAATCTCATCTGCAAAGTTCGTAGAGTCCAGTAAAGCACTGAGACCTGCCCAAGTGGAACTACGACCAGAGACCAGCGGGGCACAAGGAGGGGCAAAAGGTCTTGCCTGTGCACTCAACAAAGGGAGGAGTACATGGGTAGGGGCAGGTAGAGTTGCTGATTGGGGTAGTGCCTACATGTACTCTGACTCAGAGTCCGGCTCAGGATCCGTATCTTCCTCTCAAGTATCATACATGTAAACAATAGGCTGGCTACTAAAAGAAGGCTGGGATGCAATAGTGTTCAACTGACAGAGATCCATAGCATCCAAGTCTGACATAACATTGGCCTACACCATATCTGCAGGGCCAGATCACTGAGTAACTGAAGCCACAGATCCAACAAAACTAGAGGAAGCACATTTCTTCTTATAAGAAGAAGGATACAGGAGAGAGAGCCCAGTAGTATGCTCAATAGCTTGTAATATCTCTTCTGTAGCCCTCTTCAACTTCTTATCGACCGTCAAGTCATGCTTGTTAAAAGAGTTAGGCATCCAATCCCGCAGAGGCTAATGGTCCAAGATTCCCTGTAACATATCCATACTCATCCCAGGAGGATCCCGATCCAATAGTGACTGTAACAAATCTAGACTCACCCCAGGAGGAACCCAACCACCTGCGGACAACAAATCCGCACTATGCACACCAACATGAAGTGGAGTACTAACCACAAGCTCAGGGGGAGTAGAAACCAAAATAGAAGAACAAGAAGTACAAGGAAGCACAACCGGCACAAAAGAAGATGCAACAATAAAACGTACAACCGGTAGCACACTAGTACTAACTCCAGAAGCACAAGACTCAACTAGACCAGCAGAAACATAAATAGATGGCAAAGTAGAAGTACTCACTGGTGGAGAAAAGACGAAGTGGTCCACTAAAGGCAGAGTAACTGATATCACTGGTGGGGCTTGTGCAGTAGAAGATGTCTGACCTTTAGTTCCAACCACAAGAACCCACTGTTTGGCCGATGCAGAAACAACCTCCTTTCCCTTATCACGAGGAGGTGCAAATTAATTACACATTATTTGCATGAAAAGGTTTACACCTTGCATTATTTTCAAGCATGAAAATTTCATTCTTGGCCGAGAGGAAAAGTATTTTGTGTGTGCTTTGTCTTTGAGGCCAAGAATTACACATAAATTTTTTAACCTAATACATAAGAATTTTACTTGCCATATTTATCTTGGGTTAAGTCTTTTATGTTAAGTTTATACTACTTGCAAGAAAAGATTTGGTAATACATGCATATATTAATAATATATTAATAACTTTCCTCTTCTTGTTAGGTTTAACTTATATGCAATAGTTTCCATTTCTCTTGTCTTGTACAAGGGTCTAAAGATTATTATATATATGTGGCTTATTCTCTCATTATGAAGCATCACTAAGATGAAGTAGAATCCATCTTCATGCAAGAGAGAACACACGACTTTGAGCAGACCTTGGCGTTTGCAAATTGATCTTCAACGAGTTGAAGTTGTGTTCTAGTTTGGCATCCCTAGAGTTAAGTTGAGGCGACCAACATTGTGCAAGGGATGGTCGACATACGTTTGAAGTTTAGTACTTGAATCATTTGTTGATGAGTTCGGAAGATCTCTAGGAGTTTGATGTATGTTTTGTCGCCTCCCACTTTTATTACCATATTATCCCGTATTATTAGTGTTTAGCAATAGTAGAAGTACTTGAATAATTGGTCTCGACTCAAAAGTGAGAATGAGACTTTATAATTACAAGTCAAAACTCTACTTTATATTGAAAATTAGTTTAATGAGAGTATGTCGTGACGCTTTCGCTGCACACTTAATACTTTTATGTATAATAACTTATATAATAAATAATATCTATCTCTTTATAAGTTCGTACATATAATTATACACAATCTCATGTTATTATAATTGTACAAGAAAACTCATGGGCTACCATAACGAAACCTCGGTCACACACCGAAATCTCGATCATAGACATGTACTTTCTCCATCCTTGAAACGATCTGGCCACAAAGCTCTTAATTCAATACCTACAAGGCTGTTAAAAGGAAAGAGAAAGAGGAGTGAGTACAAAGTATCCGGTGAATAACAACATGTATCGGCTAGTGCAAAAATAATGCAAGAGAATCACTTTTATGCACAAAGAAAACCCTTTATATGCACAAGTCAGACCCCATCACTAGTTTAGCCTCTATCTGTGAGCATGCAAGATAGAAAAGGACCATGAAACACATAAAATGGTCATAATAGTACAAAGATTACCACATAGCAAGACAAAATAGGTAGATAGCACCACTAATGATGCAAATGAAAGAAACAAATCATTTATTCAAAGCAATTTGCACAATCAAGTATAGAATGTCCAAAAAATTTTAGAAAAGCATGAGTTTTAAAAAGAGAGAGAGCTAAGACACGTGTTACTCGCAATAACAAATTTATTCATAAAATTAATTAATTATCATCGATGAATTTCGACATATTTGAAGCTTACTGATCTAGTATTAAACATTTTCGGGGTGTTACACGTTTCAAGAGAAGCTTGATAAAGAAGAAGAGAAGGAACAATGGGAGTTGTCTTCAAGATAAGGTTGAAGTGGTGTTGGTGGTGCATTGAGGTGGTGATGTTCATAATATTGGTTATGTTGTGACTGGTGAGTTGGCTTGCTAGAGTTGTAACACACCGGTAGTAGTGCTAAGTGTTTTTTTTTCAGTCACCAGTTTTTGTGACTCGTCGGAGGTGGAGATTTGTGTGACATTTCATGACTCACCAGAGACGAGTTGTGACTCATTGGCTCTGTTGTGACTTATGTTCTTGCCCTACCTCAAGTGCGCCATGTTGATGCTCGAGAATCAGTTGCCCTTGCTAGTTCTTGAGAAACTAGTTGCTATAGAGAGAAAAATCCGAAGTCTTGATCTTTAATTTTCTTATTGTTTGTTATATTTTTACTTTTGTTAGACACCAATGACTAATTATATGTTACTTATTAATTTGGGGAGCAGAGAAGACTGTCAATAAGCTTATCTTTGAGTTCTTTTCTCAGAGACCTGTCAAAAATATGGGCAAATGCCTGCACATATTAGATGCTTATTGGAAAAGCCTATTGGAAGAAGCCCGGCCCCAAAAATATCACAAAAGAGCAAACCCCAGACTTGACCAAGGTGATGACGAGATTATCCGCTATGCTACAAAGCTTAATGAAGCCGATATCTACATCAAGAAAAGTAAGATAAAGAGCCTAAAAGATATCTCATTCCATAGAGGAGTACTCAAGCTTCCACAAATACTAGTGGATGATGCTACTGATTGTACCTAAATCTAATAACATTGGATTTATTATTTATTTATTTTATTTAATTAAATTTTATCCCCTACCCAACCCGCCTCTCCACGGCCAGAATCTAGCCAGCCACTGGCAGTTGGTAGTTGGAATCCTGCGATAGATAGCTAGGTTCCGATAGCCAGATTTTGGCTGCCGGATTCTTGTGGCCGATCACCGGATTTCGGAGTTTTTTTTATTTTTCCTGTTTTTTTGCTCTTTATCCTTTCTCCCTCATTCTTTTTAATTTTTTTCTTTTTCCTTTTCTTTTTTCCGGTTATGTTGTCACAATCCCCTTTTTTTCATGTGCATTATGACTTACAATCACTAGGGATCTATTGCATTGGTACAAGCTATGTGCTAGGTGTGCAAACTATGTTGTGTCAGCTCGTGCATGTGTGACACTCTTTACATTTGTGCTCTCTAATAAGTGCAATTATAAAATTCAAAACGGATAGTCACTTATACTTAATTTTTCTAACTCTACTATTAAAGCTTTATAATGAAAAAGTGAGGTAAAAAAGTAAGAAAATGATTTTAAAAAAATGTAAAAACTCAATAGAAAATTAAAATAGAGAAGTATTGGATATTGGGACCTACTAGCTAGTTTTATTGTGTCTCTCTCTCTCTTCCAATGGACATTTTCTAGACATTGAAGATGTTTGTATTTAATTGAAAAAAGTTAAAACGTAGGCGAAGAAGAATTCCCCTTTTGTTACTTTATTTTTTTTTGAATGGAGAAATTTTATTCAATAAACGAATCAAAAGAGAGTACATCATCAATCATAGAGAGGTAACTCAAATAAGACACTATAGCCTTACAAGCAACTTGGTTCGCAGACCTTCTAACACATACAAACTCCATACCACCGAGTTCTACTAACAAAACCTTACAATCATCAAGAATTAGACCAAACGGGGATAAATCAACGTGAGTGGAATGAAGAGCCTGATACACAACCAATGAATCCATCTCAACTATGACTTGAGTAAAATGCAACTCTTTGATCCAAGTTAAGGCTTCACGAACCCCCCCAGCAATTCAGCCAATTTTGCTTTGTATAATCCATGCATGCGAATAGTTTTACCTGCACAAAGGAGCCTTCATCACGCAACACAAGCCCAACCCCTACAACATGCTGATCCGGAAAGGTGGCGGCATCCACATTGAGTTTAAGAAACCCCGCTGCCAGCCGCTGCCCATGCAAAACACTTGGAGGCAAAATAGCTCGTGGCAAAGAAATAGACACTTGGGCCTCCCGCCACTGAGTATGGATCAAAGAAGCTAGAGAAATCACTTTAGAGGGCATAAGAGATCAGTTCTGCCAGACGACTTCATTCCTATTATGCCAAAGAGCCCAACAAATCATGGCTATGTTCTCCTGAGTTGCTTGGTCCCTACGGCTGAAGAAGTCCAGTAACCATACTTTAAAATTTTGCTCCTCACCATGCTGGATAACCACCGAAGAAGCCGACAAAACCCGTTGTGCAAAAGAGCAAGCCGCGAAGCAATGCATGACAGTTTCAACCCCTGAAAGACATACTGGACACTGCCCATCCACACTAACATGCCGAGCTCTCAACTGCTCAAGCGTAGGTAGAACCTTAGAGGCTACTCTCCAAAGAAGATTCTTTACCTTTGGTGGCACCTTGAGCTCCAAAATGAAGTGCCAAAGTCAATCAACAGGAGGAAGATTTTCACCCTGTAGCATGGTTTGGGCTAAACGATACTCACTCCTGACTGTATAGACACCTTTGATATCCTTGCTCCAAAACAATGTGTCACATGAGGCATTCATTCCAACCGACACCTGCAAGATAAGATAATTGTCTTGAGTATTAAACAAATCATCAATAACATCCATATCCTATTCGTACATGCCCGGCCCCATGAGCTGATTCACAGTAATATTTTCCCCATCAGGGATCACCGGAGTCGAAATAAAACCATCCTCCCCATCATGTAACCACGGATCCATCAAAACCCTCACATTTCCTCCACTTCCAACTCTATACCGTATGCCTTTCCTCAAGAGAACCTGACTTGCCAAAATGCTATGCCAGACAAAACTGGGATTGTGACCAATTTTCGCCTGCAAAAAATCTGTTTGTGGAAAATAGCGGGCCTTAAAAATTCTAGATCGGAAGAGAGCAGGGCTCAACTAAAAATTTCCATCCATGTTTCCCAAGAAGAGCCATATTCATTTGATGGAGCTATTTAAAGCCCAAGCCCCCACGATTTTTAGAGTGACAGAGACGTTCCCATCTCATCCAAGATATACCCCTAGCTGCTCCTTTACTTCCCTTCCACCAGAACGCGTTCATTGCTCATTCAATCTCAACACAAAGGTCCAATGGTAACAAGAACACACTCATGGCATAATTTGGAAGGGTCTGAGCCACATATTTTAACAAGATCTCCTTCCCAGCTCTGGAAAGAGACTTCTCCTTCCACCTAGACAACCTCTACCAGACCTTACCCTTAATAAATGAGAGTATCTCCTTCTTCTTTCTACCTACTAAAGACAGCAGCCCAAGATAGAATTTGCGACCACTCGATGCTTCCAGTCCCAGAGATGAGCAAATGGAGGACCGACGATCACCTAGTACATTAGAGCTAAAAGAAAGAATAGACTTCTGAAAATTAACTGACTGGCTAGACTCAAGCTCATATGCATGCAAGACATCCTTAATCACCCCAGCTTCCAGCATGTTAGCTCTAAAGAAGAAGAGACTATCATCAGCAAAAAATAAGTGGGAAAGAGCAGGTGCACCCCTTGCTACCTTATAGCCATGAAGCAACCTGAAGTTCACCTTCTTTCTTAGGCTGTTAGACAAGCCCTCTGCACAAAGAATAAAGAGTAGGGTGACAGAGGGCAGCCCTGCCTCACCCCCTCTCTCAGTACAATAGACCCCAATTCACATCCGTTATGCAATATATAATACTTAACAGAAGACACACACATAAGAACAAGGTCAACCTACCTCCTAGAGAACCCTATATGTAACATGACATCCTCAAGAAAACCCCACTCCAATCTACGTAAGCCTTACTAATATCAATCTTAAGTGCCGCATACCCTTCCTTCCCTTGAGTTTTCCGTTTCAGGTAATTCATCATTTCAAAGGCAATCAAAATATTATCAGTGATTAGACTCCCAGGGACAAAAGTACACTGAGTTTAGACACAATCAATGGTGAAACACTTTTCAACCGGTTCACTAAAACCTTGGCAATGACTTTATAAACCACAGTACACAAAGAGATAGGACGGAGATCATTCATAGATTTAGGACTTTGATTCCTAGGAATAAGAGCAATGGCCGTGACATTCAACACAGCAGGAATAAAACAATCATTCAATGCGGTTAAACAAGTAGAAATAACATCCTGACCCACTATGCTCCAAAAAGATTGAAAGAATTTCGGATTCATACCGTCAAGTCCAAGTGATTTGTCAGGATGCATTTGAAAAAGAGTAGTCTGTACCTCCTCAGCTGAAAAAGAAGCGAGCAGCTGGTCATTCTGTTCTATCGTGACCCGGGCCTCAATGTACTGGGCAACTACTCTCGGTGTGGACTGATTCCTAGTAGTGGAAAAGATCCCACAGAAATAATTTACCATATGCTCATGTAGTTCGGTCTCAGAGGAGAGCCAATTGCCATTCGAATCCTTAAGCTGGGTAAAACTGTTATCCCCCTCGTGAAGCTAAAATTGCTTAGCTCGTGCCTCCAAAACACCTCCTGTCTACGCAATGTGTCGTAATACTCTTGTCGAGCCTATTCAAAAGTTCCCAAAGAAGCACCATCTCTCTTATGTTGGACCGCAGCCATAATAGCTTGCATTGCTTAATTCTTCCCCGAAATTCAGTATTCAACTTAGAGCTCCAAGCAACTAAATCTGCTCCACAAGCCGCCAACCGCCGGGTGAACAACTGATGACCGTTCTGTTCCCAACTGGCACTGATTACATCCTTACAATTGGCCTCATTAACCCAGACATTCTCAAACCTGAACCTTCTCCTCCGCTTACTAGAGAAACCCGGCTGAGGTAGCAGAAGACTGGGGAGTGATCTGAAGTCAAAATACCCAAGCTGCGAACCCGAGCCTCACTAAACAAAGAGGACCATGATGAGGTAGCAATAGCTCGATCAAGGCATTGTTCTATCCAAGTGTCAGTCCCACGTCCTCTAAACTAGGTAAACTGATTCCCCGTGACACCCAAATCGTACAGTTCACAATCAAACAAAGCTTCTCGAAAACCATCTATCAAATGGTTGGCATGACTAAGACGACCATATTTTTCATTTTGAGAGAGAATGTCATTAAAGTCTCCCAAGCAAACCCAAGGTACATGAGACGCCCGTGACAGAGTACGCAAAAGATTCCAACTCTCATGCCTACAATTGCGATCAGGAACACCATAATAACCAGTAAGTCGCCATTTAGGTTGAGACACAAGATTAACCTCAACATCAATGTGATAGCCCGAGTAGCTCAAAAGTGTAGCCATAGTCTTGACTTTCCACATAAGAGCCAAACCCCCACTGTGACCTACACAATCAACAACTAAAAGACCATTGTAACCCAACAATACTTTTATTTGCTCCAAACGAGAATTACAAGCTAAAGTCCCAATCAAAAAAAATAAAAATCTAGCTTATTATAACGAACTAGATGTACAAAGACCGAAACTGCTCGTGGATTGCTAAGGCCACGACAGTTCCAACTTACTACACTCATTGAAGTCAGTGGGCTTGAACACCAGGTCCCACCACTAATCCGTTTTTGAACCACAATCTAACTCACTATTGCTATCACAATTAATTTCATCAGTGGAGCCATCCACCATATCACCTTCAAGCCGACGACGTTTAGGGTCTGCAAAACCAAGCCTTCTTTGCCACCATCCTGTTCCACTTTCTCCTTGCCCTTGGAAGAACCAGCCGTGCTCCTCTTCCTCAACCCAACAAAGTCATCTGATCACCCAACTCATCAGAATCCCATCATGTCATCCTGGTCCGTCCGCTGAGCATGGATGCCAAGTCCCACACTGTCATCCTTCAACCATCGCTCGCCTGAAGTATGCTGCTGCTGGTAAGTCTATGCGCGTAACCAGGGTCCGTAGGCACTAACCAACTCCCCATCTGGATTATTGAACAGCCTGTCGCAAAAATTCTCGGAGTGGCCAAGCTTTTCGCACACAAAGCAGAAATTAGGTAAGCATTCATACTTGAAATTCACCCAAGTCCAGTCTGCTCCACCTTTGTTAATCCTCATCTTCCGCTTAATGGCATTACGAACATCCAACTGCACATGAATACGAACATAACTCTTCCATTCCCCAGTAAAATTGTTTGCATCGGACTCTAAGAAATTACCCAGACAGGCACCTGTGCTCTTCGCAACATGCTCAGACATAAACCCAGTCGGAAGGTCATGCACCTGAACCCATATCGCAACATGGTTGAGTTCCACCAGCGAAGGATTTTCAGTGGCCTCCAGATGCTTGAGAAGTAGGACATGCTGATCGAATGTCCAAGGGCCGCCATCAAGAACCCTATGCATATCCACCTTGTGGAAAAATTGAAAAGAGAAACAAAGCCGCCTTCACCTCCTTTATGCAGACTCCCTTCACTGGCCACCATATCAAAGCCAAAGTGTTTTTCATTGCCACAGCGTTAATGGTCCTGTCTATTAGAAAACGAACGATCAAACATAAATTCAGGTTCTCATTAATCAGGGAGGCAGAATCATCCCCACCAACGTCCAAGCCGCCTTCTTCCTCCTCCAACATAAGACGGGCATATGCGTCCTCCAACGACATCGTGAATCAAAGAACAACAAGTAATCAAACACTGCTGCAAAAAAAACAATCCAAACCAACTTGCATATAAGCAAGAAAACCCTTGCTTGCATAGAGAGCAAGAAAACCCAAGCCGTATACAATACTATTACCCCCATTTTCTTACTTAGCTTGTGGTCATGCTAGAAATAATCACAAATCACTATTATCGTACATAGTTGCTATATTTAGAAATAATCACAAATCCTCCTTTTGTTTTTTCTGGCTATGTTGTCACAATCTTCTTCCATTTCCCCCCCTTTTTTTTTTGCTTTTTTTTTCGTTTTTCATTTTCTTTTTTTCCTGTAACAATGTTTTGACAATTTTTGCTACATGATAAACAATATTTTCACATTCAAAGGTTTGTTAGGTATGTAACAAGTTATGTTATCTGTGTAATAAGCTATGCTATTTTTGTAACAAACAATGTTATTTGTGCAACAATATAAGTTATTTGTGTAATAATCTATTTTATTAAACAATATATATTATTTATGTAACAAACTAATGTAAGGCAGAATGTATCGAGGGAAAATTAGACTGAAGATCTGGTTGAAATTTGGGTGTTTGGGCGTTCGATGTAGAATTTAGCGTATTATACCTTCTTAGAAGCGGAATGATGAGACAATCAGTGCTCATTAGTTTTCGACCATCCGAGGTCGTTTAAACCTTCAAATTTACAATGTTGTGTTTTTTTGTAGTTTATTTTTTTATTTTTTATTGTTGCAATAAGGCATATGTACAACTATTTAAATACCATTGAGACTTGTTTTAGTGATTCACTACTTAATAATAACATATGTTATTTGCATAATAACAAACTATGTTATTTGTCCAACACGTAATTTCAAGTGCATAACACGCTATCAGTTTTTGGCCATTAGAGGTTGTTTAGGCCTTCAAATTTACGATTTTCTATTTTTTTATTTTTTCTGATTTTTTTATAATTTATATTTTTATTTTTTTACCATAGAGCTTGTCTATAACTATTTAAACACCGATTGAGACTTGTTTTAATATTTCATTGCTGAAAACAACATATGTTATTTGCATAACAAACTATGTTATTTGTCCAGCACATTAAGTTATGTGCATAACATGCTATGTTACTTATATAACAACTTATGTTATGTGCAAAACATGCTATGTTATTTAAAAAGCTATGTTATTTGATAACAAGTCTTGTTACTTGTGCAACAAGATATGTTTTGCGAGTCACAATGCATGTTATTAAACAATTTGTGCTATTTGTATAAGAAGCTATGTTTTCTGTGTAAAACCTATATTATTTGTAAAACAACTTATGTTATTTGTTTAAAAAGTCATGTTATTTATATACAACTTATATAAAATGTTATGTTATTTGTGCAACAACTTATGTTAAAATAGTATAACATCATTTCTTATATAAATTAAAATTTCAAACAATTGATACTATATGAGTTTAAAAAGAAAAGATAATTAAAAAATAGAGAAAACAAACAAAAGGGAAATAAGAAAAGAAAAAATACAAAAAATGTAAAAAGAAAAATAAAAAGAAAGGAAAAAAATCTGGCCAACTGGTCGTCGGCCACTGGCCAGAGTCCGGCCAGCCTTTCGCAGACGACTGGCGAGAGGGTGGGTGTAGGTTGAGAGTCAGGAGGGGGTGGATAGGGGGGGTTAGGGGATGGGGTGGAGGTATTAAACAAATATTTATTAAAGAGAAAAAATAATAAAAATGTTAAAAATATAAAAAGTAGTATACCTTGTTAGCTATGTAACACAGTATGTTATACACTATTTTTGAAATTTAAAACGTTTACCAAGTATGTATGGTATTTTTTAAAGTTAAGTAGGTAAACGTGAAATGACCCAATTGATGGGGAAATTATGTGGGATACTGTTCACATGGCCTATTTTTTTCCATATTTATTGTGTTGTTTTTTTCCTAAAAATATTGTGTTGTTTTGTTTTTAGGTTTTTTTTGTTATTCTATTTTATACTATTTTTACTCCCCCACCCTGCCCCGCCCCTACCCCAACTCCTGCCAGCCAAAATCCGACCAACTGCTAGTGACCAGCCTCTAGTGGTAGGAATCGGGCTATTAGATTCCGGCGATTTCTTTTTTTGCTCTTTTTCATTACTCCCTCATTTTTTTTTAAAATTTTTTTCTTTTTCCTTTCCTTTCTTTCCAGCGATGTTGTCGGAATCTTCTCCCTATTTTTTTTTTCAATTTTCTATTTTTGCTTTTTTGTCTGTTTTTCATTTTCTCTTTTTTTCCTGTAACAATTTTTTTAACAAAAATTGTAATATGATAAACAATATTTTCACATTCAAAGGTTTGTTATGTATGCAATAAGTTATTTTATCGGCGTAACAAGTTATGCTATTTCCTGTGACAAGCCATGTTATTTGTGTAATAATATATGTTTTTTGTCTAATAATCTATGTTATTAAGCGATCTATATTATTCATGTTACAAGTTAATGTAGAACACGTGACAGAATGGTCGAGGGAGAATTAGATCGAAGATTGAGTTGAAATTTGAGTGTTTTTGACGTTTAGATTTTAGCCATAATACTTCTTAGAAGTGGAATGATGAGGCGATTGAGCGCCATCAGTTTTTGGCAATCCAAGGTCATTTAGGCATTCAAATTTACGATTTTCTATTTTTCTAATTTTTTTCAATTTTTTATAATTTAGTTTTTTATTTTTTTATCATAGGACTTCTCTACAGGTATTTAAGTACCGTTCAAACTTGTTTTAATGATTTATTGTTTAATAACAATCTATATTATTTGCATAACAAACTATGTTTTTTTATGATACGTCATGTTATGCACGTAACACGTTATGTTATTTTTATAACATGTTATGTGCGAAACAAGCTATGTTATTTGCGTAACAAATCTTGTTATTTGTGTAACAAGATATGTTATGTGTGTAATAATATATGTTATTAAACAATTTGTGTCATTTATATAAAAAACTATATTTTTTGTGTAACAACCTATGTTATTTGTTTAATGAGTTATGTTATTTGTATAACAACCTATGTTATTTGTTTAATATGTTATTTTATTTGTCTAACAACCTATGTTAAAATAGTATAGCATCTTCTATTATATAAATTAAAATGTCAAACAATTGATACTATATGAATTTAAAAAGAAAAAATGATTAAAAATAAAATATAGAAAACAAAGAAAATAGGGAAATAAGGAAAGAAAAAATAAAAAAAGCCGGACGTTGGCCGGAATCTGGCTAGCCGGTTACCCGCGGGGCGGCAGGTGGTGGGTGGCTGGAGGGTGGGGAGGGGGTTGGGGGGATGGCGTGTGGATATTAAAAAAATATTTATGAAAGAGAAAAAATAATAAAAATATTAAAGAAAATAAAAACTAACATACTTGTTATCTGTGTTACACAATATGTCACACAATATTTTTGAAATTTAAAATATTTACCAAGTATCTTTGGAATAAACTAAAATTAGTTATGTATTTGTGAAAAGACCCAAAATTGATTACTGTACAAGTAAATTTATCCTTGGTAAATTTTTAAAAAATTGATTAGGGGACGAGTAACGAGTTCCCCATATCAAATTTTGAAAATTAGCAGGGAAGTAGTTTCTCAGTTACATTGAGTATATTATATTAAGACTAGATATGGAATCACAACTTTGAGTAGTTGTCTAACTTGCAACTGTAGAAAAGGATCTTGTGAATAGTTTGATTCCTTAGAAGGCTTGATTCTTTTATATTGTTCATGTGAAAAGCATGTTACGAAATCAAAATGATTAAGATGGGAGGACGAGTAAAGCGTCAGTGATTA
This sequence comes from Nyctanthes arbor-tristis, assembly GCA_963692815.1. NCBI lineage: Eukaryota > Viridiplantae > Streptophyta > Magnoliopsida > Lamiales > Oleaceae > Nyctanthes > Nyctanthes arbor-tristis. The sequence goes on along the minus strand of CAVNYN010283203.1, from coordinate 53,508 downwards.
AAAATTTAAGAGAAGGAGCATCTTTGTACGCTTGAGAATTCACTTAAAAGAACAATTTTTCTATAGTGGTTTTATGCTGCCTTCGCTTTTCCGCCATAGTAGTGTATTCTATACCAAGAATAAGCAAGGTACAATTCTCACGTGAATTGCTTCCTTAATCCAAGGAAGGTAATTTGATTTGGAAGCAACATTAATTGTCCGGAAATCGTACCTACATATATGCGATAATGCAACAATAAGACAAGACTGAATTTGTAAAGAAAGGCATAGAAAAAATGGATCCTTGGGTAATAGAAGTATCTGATCCACCCAAGCAGTACACGAGAGTAGAAGGGACGGATCCTCGGATAAGCCGATCTGATAAACTCGAGAGAATGTGGTCTGATATTACAAAAGAAGGGACGGATCCTCGGATAAGCAGAGATAAACTCGAGAGAATGCGGTCTGATATTACAAAAGAAGCGGCGTCTTGGAAGAAGCATTGCATCTACAAAATTCCTGCTAGCCATTCCTATGATGAAAACATTGAGGCCTACATCCCTCACACAGTGTCTTTGGGTCCTTTCCATAACGGAGAGGAGCGTTTGAAGCCAATGGAAGAGCGCAAGCACCGAGCACTTCATTACTTCCTCGAAAGGTCGGGAAAAGGGATTCAAGCCTATGTTGAAGCATTATATGCGGTGGTTGATGATTTGAAGGGTGCTTATGCTGAATTAGATCCTAAGTGGCGAGAAGATACTGAAGCTTTTTTGGAGATGATGATTCTGGATGGTTGTTTCACATTGGAAATCTTGCGCACTGCATCTGATGATTATTCTTTTGAACACTATGCCTCGAATGATCACATGTTTAGTAAGCACGGAAAGCAGTTTATCTTGCCCGCCCTCAAATGCGACTTCTTGATGCTGTCAAATCAGTTGCCTTTGCTAGTCCTTGAGAAACTAGTTGCTGTAGACCATAGCTCTGAAGCCCCGCAGGTCAAGATATCTAATTTATTATCTCGATCAATGATTGCTTCATGATTTTTATATTTTCTGTAGAATTCTTTACCAATTAATGAATTAACTAATAATTCAGGAAACACCAGAGCCAGAGAAGCATGTGACCAAGCTCATTCTTGGCTTCTTTCAGCAGAGACCTGTGAAAAGTATGGGCAAATGCCTGCACATATTAGATGTATATCGAAAGAGCCTTCTGGATCTGGAAGAACAAACTCCAAATCAGAGACAGGAACTGATCCCTCGCGCTGGTTCTGATCACAAGATTAGGCGTTCTGCTACAGAGCTTTATGAGGCTGGTATCCAATTTGGGAAAAGTAAAACAAATAAACTAACAGATATCTCCTTCCATGACGGGGTCCTCAACCTTCCACCAAGACTGATTGATGATACAACTGAATCAGTATACCTGAATCTCATGGCATTTGAGCTACTTCAGGTTGGTTTGGGTTTTCAAGTAACTTCCTACGTTAGTTTCATGGACAAACTAATAGACAGTGCTGAAGATGTCGCCCTCCTACACTCGCATGACATTATCCAGAACGTACTTGGCAGTGACCGAGCTGCTGCTGCTTTTTTCAATATTATGTCTGTGGATCACACCATTGGCCATGGAGACAGATTAGAACTGGTGCATGAGAATTTATGTGCACACTGCAAGAGGCCATGGAATCAAATTAATAAATGGCGGGCGGACTGCAGGCACAAATATTTTTCAAATCCATGGGCTTGTATATCCCTCTTTGCTGCTATTTTCCTTTTTTGCTTTAGCCCTAACACAGACTGTTTTCGGCGTCTTGAGTTACGTCAATCCAAGTTCATTGTGATCCTATTCCTTTCTCAGTGCTATGCCGTACTTACTTTTGCCAAATAATGGAGCATCTATTATCCTGCAGCTCATTCTCAAGAAATAAATATTTAAAATAACCATCCATGTATTTCTTTGACTAGGGTATGGTGATCGTCATACTTGGATGGTGTACTAAATGATATAAGTTCATATATATGATTGTCATTGTAACATTTTTCTTTTGTTCGTTGATGAATTGTTCAATCAGTTTTATATATGGAAAAAACCTACTTTGAGCATATTCTAATAGAACTTGCACCTATGTGCAAAATCTAGAATATCCTTGCGTTTGTATTAGAGGCCGTAACGAGTGAAGTGTAAGGAAGTGTTTGAGTAATAATCAAAATAATGTCTGCAAAGTTTTAAGTATTGTTATTCTTTGTGGTTTGCTAGCATTACCTGAACATAAAATGAGCAAACTTAAGTTTCTGTTCACTCAAAGCACTATTCATGTCCTCGCTATTTCATGCTCAAGTTTTTGGATTTTTCTTTCCTTCTTCTACAATTGAACTATTTTCTCTTTTTTTTTCCACAGAGAATTTCAAAAATTACCATCAGTTGTTTGATCCTAGAAAAATTTCGGCTGTAGCCCGTGTTTTTGGGTCACCACATGTTGCGTTCTTTGCCCGTAGCCCATGTTATTTTTGCCACAATGACGTACGCTTAAGGGAAACCAAATAGGCATCCAAGATACGATGAAATCACGGAATGTACATATTAGCAAAAAGACATTTTTCAACAACAAAACAGCCTGTTATTCTAAATCTAGAGTAAAAGAATTTAGAGACATTTTAGTGACAAAAGGAGAGCACAGCAATATGAATTCTTAATTTCTTCTGCCTAAGATTCAACAACAAGTGATTCCTATTTATCGATGATTGATTGATGAAAATTGAAATATGCCAAAAGATGATTGAACAATGAAAACTCACAATGATTCAATAACCGGACCTTGCTGGAAATTTGTACTATGAGGCCACAATGTTTAACTTTCCGAGGCTACACCAGAAAAAGAAACTTCCAGTTCCATTTATGGACAACAATAGTTTTTGTGCGAATATTTGGTCCTGCTATAGAAACAGATCGGGCTCCGAATTGCGGCTGCACGGTTTTATAAATATGTGGCGCAAGGGCTATAATTTTTCAATACTTGATCGAGAGGAACCCCAAATGATTGAGTACTGTTCTAAGGAAATTGACCTACCAAGAAGGAATGAAGTGTGAACCAGTTCTTTGCCGGCCAAAACCCTATGATTAAAATTCATGTCACCAGAGCAAAGCGAAGGTAATTAAGCTGGATAGACTTGGTATTTCTTAATTTGTCTTAGGTCTTTGGTTGATTGTAAAACAGCTGATCTAGAAAATGTTTGTTTGAAAATCATTTTTACCTGTACGTTTAAGCTGTGTCTAATCTATATCTAAAGTTAATTAAAATAGAAAACTCATTCCAATTTCAGCTAGGCCTGTAACCCTTGACAAGATGTTATGAAGACTATTTTTTTTTTTGGAATGGCAAAAGAATAAATAAGAGCAATTTTGTTCATTTATGAGGAACCAACACCACCCAATTATTGGTTTCTCGGAGAAGAAACCAATAAAATTAGCTCCCAAGAACAAGTCACTAGAGTTTAAAGTACAATGTTCTACACATCTCCCTAGTAGAATAATTGCAAGTATCTATAGAGGTTTCGGAATAAACTAACTTATCCTAACTAACTTAAGATTCACAAAAATAACTAACTTATCCTAATAAGTGTGACACTTCTCTGTATAATAATAAATGAAAAACAAACTACAACGTACTCATTAAGTTAAAATAAATTAAAATAAAAGAGGTTGAGTGTAAGGCACTGTTGCAGTCCTAAAAGATATTTCCAATAATTGAAACAGAACTTTGAGCAGGAGTCTAACAAAGTGTTTGACAAGGAGTTAGATTATAATTTTGTATGTGTCATCATTTTATTGGTTGTTTTTTTGTAAAACGATCTAAACAATTGCGGCTTGACTTTACTTTTTAACTTTTTGAAAAAAAGTGAGACTAATGAAATGATGTCGTGTGGCAGATTATAATCTAGATTATAATCTCCCTGAGTTTCAATCGTAGAAAAAGAAATAGCTACTGTTGTAAACAGTTTGCTTCCCTAGAAGGCTTCATTCATTATTTTATATTGTTCATGAATCAGAATTATTAAGATAGAAAAACCCAAAAAGCGGAGTAAAGCGCAGTGATTAAAAATTTAAAGTGAGGCAGCATATATTTTGCCCGCTAGAGAATTCACTTGTGCAAGAATAATTTTTTTATAGCAGTAGTGTTATGTTGCCTTCACTTTTAGGAACTTGTATTCTATTCCAAAAATTTATATTAAGCAAGGTATAACATTCTCACATAAGTTTCTTCCTTGATCCATCAATATTACCTAGTGCTCGATTTGGAAGAAACATATTTTCGGGAAATCATACCTATATATATAAATATATATATATATATATATATATATGCTACAATAAGACAAGTAGATGAATTTGTAAATAAAATAGAAAAAAGATGGATAGTTGCATAATAAAAGTACATGAAAACATCAATCGCATGCCGGAGAGTAGGATAGCAGAAGGGGTGCCTAATTGGAATATCAAAATCGAAGATGAACTCAAGAGCATGCCGGATAATATTACAGAAGAAGTGATGATCTTTGGAAGAAGCGTTCCATATACAAAGTTCCTACTAGCATTTTCCGTCCTGATGAGGTTTCGGTAGTTGAGTGCATAGAGCACGTGAAGATATGAGAGCTTGCGCTTAGAACTGAGAGCATGTGCATATAACGGTGTTGTGCATGTAGAACTGGTGGCCGGGTGTAGAACCGAGCATAGGGTTTGAGTGAGTTATTGCCCTCAATGTTCAAAGGTGTGTTCTTGATGTTAAGGTTCTCCCCCCTCTTAGGGTTGTGTACAAGAGCTATTTGTATCTTCTTGGCTTGTAATCAGTTTTTGGGCCCTAGGGTGAGATCCATTAGCCATAAGAACGTACCCCCTTATTAGAAGTGGGCACTTTATTTATTAATAATATCAAATAGTATCACGTCTAAACATAGATGCCTACGCTCCTCAGGCAATGTCTTTGGGTCCTTACCATCACGGTGAGGAGCATTTTAAGCCAATGCAAGAGCACAAGCATCGAGCAATTCTTCACTTCCTCAAAAATTCAAGAAAAACTATTGAGCCCTATGTTAAAGCATTAGCTGAAGTACGATCAATTAGATTGTAAGTGGCAACAAACTATTGAAGCATTTTTGGAGATGATGATTGTTGATGGTTGTTTCACGTTGGAAATCTTGAGCATTGCATCTCGTGATACATTTGACTACTATGCGTCAAATGATCCCATCTTTAGTAGGCACGGAAAGCAGTATATCTTGCCCTACCTCAAACGCGACACGTTGATGCTTGAAAAATAAAAATCTTTAATTTTCTTGTTGCTTGTTACGTTTTATATATTTGTTGAAGAAATATTCTAGTTTTTAGTAATGAATGTATGATACATATACTAACGAATGAATGAATGAATTAATTAATTCAATAAGCAGAGAACCAAGTGATTAAACTCATTTTAGACTTCTTACATCAGAAACCTTTCAAAAACAAGAGGGGCAAATGCCTGCACATGTTAGATGCATACTGGGAGAGCCTTTTGGAAGGAGAATAAGAGAAAAACCATAAGAAGGGAAGACTAGCCAAAAGGGCGTTGAACTACATCTTCAGGAAATTATGTAAAAGTAAAGAAATTAGCAGAGGTTATCTATTCTGCTACAGAGCTTAAGGATGCTGGAATTGAGATGATCTAGAAGCAACTTAGAAAGCCTAAAAGACATCTCGTTTGACTATGATATGGGAGTACTCAAGCTCCCATCAATACTAATTGATGATACAACCGAATCAATATACCAAAATATCATAGCATTTGAGCGGCTTCACAAATACTGGTGGATGATACTACTGAGATCAATGTACTTAAATCTAATAGCATTTGAACGACTCCAAGTTGGGTGGGAAATGAAGTGACCTAAAAATATTTCGGTTATTGTTGGTGGACGAGCTGGACATAGCTAGACGCCCTGCTTTTTGTGTTCCTTTTACGCCTTCCCACTCCCGCAATGGCAATAAATTTGCCTATGGATACGTCTGGGCAACCAACAACATATTTAAAAATAGTTTTATAAAAAATATTTTAACACAACTCAGTTTCGTTTCCTACATCTGAATGTACTCTTTTAAAAATAGTTTTATAAAAAATAACTCATGAACCTATATATAAATAGAGTACTGTTAATTATATTGTGACTTCATATATATCTATGTGAAGTATTTAGTTATCTATAGCTTTTTGCGTGATGATCTTCTTTAATAGTTTTTGCCTTTCTCTATAACTTCTTTCGATCATTTCTTTTTGTACCATTCAAGTTCTTCTTTTTATTAATAAAGCAAAACATATAGAAAAACAAAAGAAATGAGGTATTTTAGAGAATGGAGAATTTTATTGATATAGCTTTTGAATACAAAAACTGATGATTTCGTCAAGAGGAGGATCTCCTCTTTTATACTAGAAAGTTTACATCAGAATACGAATTTCAAAGCTCACAAACTCTTTGACTTTATCTATTTTTATTTCTAAATGGTAGAAATTCTAAGGCGGAGACTTCACATGCTTTCACGTTATTGTCCTCCTTGGTTTTGTAAGTTGGTCTCTTTTTTAGGATGAAACTTTAATTGTAATAACTCCGTAGTTTGTTTGCTTGCAGATAGATAGATAGATAACTTTGTCTGTATCCTGGATTTGTCTTTTAGCTTGTGGATAAGTTTAACTTTTAATACACCTTGATTTATCTTCATGCAGCTAGATGATTTTGAATTGATGGGTAGATCCTGCATGCACATGCTTTTGTCTCTTTTGTTTTTATTCTGATAAGTAGGCTTCTTCTTCGCAATAATCTAGTAGCTCTCCACATAGCTTGTACTTGTGGCCGACTTCTGCTTCCATTAGTTGGATTAAGTGTTCATAGGCATTTTGCCTTAGATCCAGATTATTTACAAGTATATTCTCATCACCTTCTCTTAATTTCCATAATTGGTCATTATTTTGTCTTGTACGTGTCATATTGTAAACTAGTATTTTTTTCATCATTTGAGTCTTAGACCCAAACACTGGTTCCTTGAGCTAGTGTCTCAATTAATTCTAGATAATTCCACCTAACTTTCTTTATTAAATTCTTTCACTTTAGATTCTCCTACTATAACTTTGCTGGTAACACCAATCTTGACAGTGTGATGTGCTCTTAAATAAATTTCTTCAATAAATTCTAGTATAGCTGAGTAAAATCTGACGTAGATCATTTCTACTTCAGTAATCCTAAAATACATTTTGATAGCTACTTTGATAGAATTAGGGAGTAATGACACTTCTTTCATGTCTCTGCCTGGGTTGATGCATTGAATAAGGCCTTGCTCAAATAGACCTTTTACTGTTTTTGGTTTTGCTCCTGGTAATATAATAGCTTTGTTGATATTCTAATGATTAATAGTTCTTAACCATTCTCCTTCTTTTGTCCTTTGGTTTAGGTATTCCACATATGTCAAATATGTCTATAGCTTCTTTATTGTTATTTCCTTCCTTGATCGCTCTTTTACTAGTTTCTTAGCTATTTCTAAAAATGTCTCCTGTTGGTACCGTAGTTTTGCCATAAGATTTTTCTTCATTGGAAGATCCTTCAATAGCTGAAGATTTAGATTGTGTTTCTCTCTCACATTTGAGAGTTACTTTTTCAAATAGATATTTCTGTAGCTATGATTGTACCTCTTCCTTGTGCATACTTTCAAGGAGATGTAATGTTTGATTTGTAATATTCGAGTTATGCACTCAGCTGGTTTATTTGTGTCATACACGATACTAGATTGTTATATAGATTTGTCTAGCTGACGTAATTCTTCCAGTAGCTATGTTTATCTCTTATAACTTCTTGTAGTCGTCTCGTCATTCTGAGCCTTTTTTCCTTCTGGGCCGACCTCTAATTCTGGCCGGAAAGTGGTGTTTCAATTGGCCAAAGTTGCATGAAAATTCCACTTTTTGATCCAGTGCTTTGGCTAAAACTTTGCAAAGGGCTTCGATTGGGCTTTGTTCTCCATCATGAGGAGAAGGTGCAGTAACATTCAATTGATCCAAATCATGCCCGGATGAAGATATCACATTGTTGGAGACATTATGAGCCCTAGAAAAATTTTGTGAAATTATTGGCAATCTGTCAATACCCATGATAAATTGATTTCGTAGAGTGATAGAGGATGTCGAGGGAGTGGGCAGGTGGTCAGAGATTGAAGAGAAGTCGCCCGAATAGAGATCGAAGTCGGGGACCGTAGTGGCCTCTACGTGTTGGGGCTGACTGGGGCTGATTCTGGCCACTTCATGGCCGGTGGATGGTGGGGCAGGGGTCACCAGTAGAGAGGCTTCAACTGGTGGGTGGTGGTCCGGTGGTTAGTGGCCGGAAGTCAGCATGTTGGAGTCACGAATTTTTGGTCTGACTTTCTGGGTGTTTTAGTTCTGCCTCAAAAGTATACATTTTTGGATGCAAGAAAGTGTAGGAAACTATTTTGAAGAAAGAAGATTTATCAAGAACAGGAAGGAGAGAAGAACAATATGAATTCTTATGCATAAGATCCAAGAACAAGTTGTGTACGTGTCTTTCAAAAATTAACCTCTTTCTCTTCTCTGATTTTCTTTCTTACTGCAGCGGCTCCTTGCTCTGTTTTACTCTATTGCTGCTGTTTTTTCATCTACTTTTGGCTGATATTGCTGGTTGGTATTTCTCAAGGCACTAGACTGGAATTTATCTAAGAGGCATGTGCATTAAAAGACTTGAATTTTTCTTGCATAGTTGCGTTAATACAATTCAACGGCATTATTAATCTTTGAATCTATGAATTGTGTTTGTTTCTATTGTTTGATTTAATTTAACTAGCGTTATCCCCATGCGATGCACAGATGTGTTCTATAAATATTATCATGATTTTTAGGAGAACTATCCGCAATTATATATGATTCAGATTAATCTATGAAATGATGATAATAATTAATATTATTAAATACATAAAAGCATTAATTAAAAATTATTCCTTTTAAAGAGTTATTAGAATTACATTTACTACTAACAACACATAAACAACACAGAGATAGGTGATCAGTAATAAATGTTATACTCCACTATTCCATAACCTAAACATATAAGCTCCCATAGTTATTGAACTCATTTCCTTTTATCAATTCAATCAAGGTAAGGTTGTAAAATGTTGCTCTGTCTCTTTTCTTTGCCAATTTCAATTTAATGCATAGAGAGCATTAAAATCTACATAAAAGAGATCGTATTAGGTTTCTTCTTCTTCTTCTTCTTCTTCTTCTTCTTCTTCTTCTTCTTCTTCTTTTTTCCTCCCAAAGTTTCATAATCATTAGAGCATGTAATAAGGGAAATAAAAGGAAGAAGTATTTTCTTTTCTTCCATTAAAAAAATATGAGATTGTCTCAGGCATGCTATCAAATGGCTTCATGGCGTCTCTCTCACTCTTCGTTTAACCTATACAAGCAATGGGTCCCACCATAAAGGTTTTTGGTTTTGCTTTTCTCATTTTTTTTTTGGGTGCAAATAGTCAAAAACTAATAGATATTGTAGCTTCCATAGTCAAGCACAACTTCCAACCCAACACGGGAATGCAAACAACATGCCGAACACACTTGTCAAAGCATCTCAATTTCAAATTCAAAACTTTGGCAAAAGTAAAGACGTAATTTTAAAAATAGCCTGAAATTTTAGGTGGGAAAACCTTTCCTCTAACTATTCAACTTTATATGATAGATAGATTGTCTACACCAAAAACTCAAAAAGGGAACTATTAATGCCAAATTTAGCTTTGATTCAACAAATGAATTTGTTTATGTAGGAAACATATTTTTCAAATCTGATCGAAGTTAGAGGCGTTTATGAGGGGAGTAAATGCATGAAGTTAATGTTGGAGACAAAAATTGTTGTGAAAGTGAGGATGATCCTTAGATTTGGTGGATCTCCATGTATTTATAGAGAAGAATTGACATGTAATGATTACAAGCTTTAAATGATTAGCCAATGAGAAGCCTAATAAATACACCTAGCTATAGCAGATGTTAGGCTTTTTTGACTGAAGTACAAGTTGTCATTTGCATAGGAAAGACAAATGCCAGTTTTATAATAAATGTAACTGTCACGTCAGCCTTAAGTGAGCAGGTGTACAAGGGAGCTTTGCAAGTTGTGCAGTAGCTGGCGCATTCACAGACTGACCTAATGGAACATCTGTGAAAGTCTTACCAGTCGTGAGTTGAGGACGTGAGCTAACCTGATGACCTGAACGTCTGAAGTCGTGTGATACGGCCTAGAGGTCATGAGTTCATCAAAATTATGAGGTAGTTGTTTATGGGCCGATGCTACTAGGCTACCAGCTCGTGGCCTAGTAGGACCAGCTTTCTGACCTGGATGTAATTGACCACGACTTCATACTTAGGTATAAACAAATGCCTCATCAAGGATGTTACTTTGAGATCTGAGAAGGAGAACCCTTGAAGTTTGCCATCTATTATGAGCTTGTTGCATATGCTACTTATCTTTACTCAGATATTTTCAAGTTTTGAAGAGTTATTCCCTGGCACGTGTGCCATGCGCCTTTCTCTGCTTGGTTGGTAGGCTTTGGGAAGGGTGAACGTCAATCATCATTAATGATTGACGTCTGTTTACTTTCCCAAGGCTGGCTCTCATTTCTCTATTTAAAGCTATCTCTCATGTTCTACCCTTCCCCTACTTTTCTTTCACCTCATTTTTGCTTTGCCTTTGTAATTCCAGAGAATTTTTCTACTCGTTTTTTTCCACAAAATCCACTTCAATTTTCACGGATTTTCCAAGAGTTCTTCTTAGACATGCCTTCGTCCTTATCTATGAGAAGGTAATAATTTCCTTTTCTTCTTATCTAATATTTGGTGGGTCAATTTCGAGTTTTCCATAGTGAATTTGGGGAAATCGGTTAGTTTTAGGTTACTGGATATTGGGTAAAGGTTGAGGACACGAATTTCTTCTCGAATCACATGTTTCAAGAAATGGATGGTAACGGTGAGTCTAGGGTTACTTATTTGGGGGAAAACATGGTGGATAACATGGATTGGTCTGAATCAGAGGAGGAGGTAAAAGCCCAGAAGGGGTCAAAGGAGTGGATGTTTAGGTTGAATGGTCGAAGAAGAGGAAGTACTGAGAAATTAGGGGTACAACATTGACTAGAATGAGGAGGAAGAAGGCATGACCTCTGTCCAGGAGAGCCCTGCCCCACTCCAGGCCATTCCTCTGCGCGAGATGACATTGTCTAGGATGGGGTATACTTCCAGGTCTACCTTGATAGGTCCTAGTAGACGACCTCCTGCCATGGTGGGACCTGACGTGGAATGGATCGCCAAACACTTCCCCACAAAAATCAAACAGAATGACCTACGTGAAGTTAGGTAGAAGTTCAAGATATCTGATAGAGTGGAGCTGTGGGTACCCTATGAGGAGGAACGGGCTCATTATCCCTCAGAAGACTGTGTGGCTGTGAATGCCCGGATGCTCGAGGCCGGCTTCAGGCTCTCTCTTCCCAATATTGTGGTGTACTATCTTCAATATCTCGACCTGGCACCTTCTCAGATCCCTCTCAATGGATGGAAGACACTGATAGGTTTTTTTAGCTCTGTCGAGGAAGAGAGGGTACATATTACCGTGACTTGAAGACTTTGCTATATACTACCAGCTCAAAACCAATATGAGAGGCAAGGGCTGGTTATATGTCTCAGCTCAGCCTAAAGCTGGGGGTACTCACAATTAGAGAAACCTGATAAGCAGGGTCCCAGATTCAGTTTCTGGAAGGATAAATTGTTCTAAGCAAGAAGGGAGTGGATAACTCCAGAAGCCCTAGGGAACACTGAGGTCTAAGTCAGGACCATATATAGGGACCACAGTAAGTGTTAATCTAGGTCGTTTTCATTTTGACTTAAGCAGGAACTTAACGAGGTTTGCTTTTAACCCCTCCTTTCAACGTGCAAGTGAAAAAGATCACCAAGCTCAACCAGGATTGCTGTCAAGCTAGTGACCTCATCAAAGAGGAGGTTTTGATCAAGCATGGCCTCTGTATTAGTGAGAGAGAGGATATTTCAGGGAACCCAAACAACTATAAGGTCACAATTCATTGGTCTTTAGCTTAAACTGTCCCCTTAATGAGCTAATACTTTAATCTTCATCTTGCATGGGAAAAACACCTTTCCTAGTCCCATAAGTGGGTTGTTCGGGAGGCTAAAAAGAAGAGGATGAGGATTACAGAGTAAGTAGCTGAGGCTTTAAAGAGGAAAGAGGAAAAGAGAAGGGAGAAGGAGGAAAAGAGAAGGTAAGAGGAAGCTTCCTTACTTTGAGATTGTAATCCAGGAGCCTGAACTGAAGCTAGAAGAGACTTCTCGCAGCTCGACACTCCAAAAACACAGGTACCAACCCCTTCCAACCCTGCAGCCACTGATGTAAGATGTATACCAAAGGGGAAAGGGCCTCTTGGTGAGGTCGCTGAGGGTCTTCTTCTACTAGCTCATCTAGTTCGCCGAGGCCAGCTGGAAAAATCTAAGGTTGAACGCCCCAAGGCCCTGCTCGGGTTTGGTATGATGAGGAAGCTCCAAGAGGATGATGTGAAAAAGCGGCCCATCCAGGTAGCTGATACTATGATGAACACAACCTAAGGTTGGTCAAAGAAGTGAGAGGGCTACACCAACTCCCTCTCGACTCTTATACACACGACCTCGGCCTTTATAGCCCGCACAACCATTCTGGAGGTGCACACATTGAATAGAGTTTAGCAGCTCATAGCTGATTGTGCCAAGGCAGCTGAGAACTCCAAGAAAGTTGTTAATGCTCAAAAAGACGCTGAACTGCCTCTCTATGAGAAAGAGCAAGACCTTGCGGTCTTTAGGGATGAAGTTGACCACCTCTGGACTGAACTGGAGGCTTTGAAGAAGAAAAATGATGACCTTAAGCTCAACCAAGCTGAGCAAAAGCTGGAACAAAGAGGTTGCGCTACCTACCTCATAGGGTATCAATGTGGCTAGGTACAAGGCCTCTGAGGAGTACAAACATGAAACGACTAGGTTGTTCCTTGAAATTGCCAAGGATATCATTTCTGAGGTCGAGAAGGAGTGGCTTGGATTGACCAGGGTTTTCTTAAGGATCAGGTCATTCAAATAAAGAGGGATTACTGCCTGGAGAGCTCTCATGTTAAGAAGGATAAAGCCACTCCAGATGAACTGCCCCAGCCGAGGCTGCTAATTTTCCTGAGGTCGCTCTTGACCAGGCTACCTCTGTTGGCACTGCTTCTTATACTCTGACCTGAGCCTGGAGCTTTTTTGTAATTTTTATTTTCCTTTTTCTTTGTGCTTCTCCTCAAATTCTCTTAATGAAAATCCTAATTCTTCCAAATATTAGCTCACGATATGTTTCTTTTTCTTTATTTTTTCATCAGTTTGGTAGTACAATGAACAAGCCCTTTTGACCATCATCTTAAATATTCATAAACAAGTGAGATATTGTACTTAAGCTTAGCGTTGATAAAATAAAGGTTAAGGTCGCTAAGTCGCTTGGATTTGGAAACTTCACAGGACCTTGTAACTAAACGAGCTCACCTTTAACTTTGACTTAAAGTTTTGGAATGTTTTAAAGTCTCAGTTAGAACCAACTGAAATTGATCGAGTAACCTCACTTCCTACTGGGTTCATCTCGTTGAACCACATCTCGTTGAACCACACAGTTGATGTAACCTTTTAGTTAAGGCGTATAACCACGAGCTTATGTGGTTGTCAGGTCGCTCTCTGTTAATAAAAACTACCATTGAACAAAGACTTCGTGTTTCATTCAATAAATACTTCTGTTAGGTCTTTTTAGCAATGATTTTTGAAAGTTCGAGCTCGCATAGACTCAAGACTTTGCTTATCAATTGTGTATGACAAGACCTAGTACATTAACAAAATAGAAAATGACTTCTATTGATAGTATTTCTTCAAGTGCTCAGCGTTCGAATAGTGCATGAGTTCGGTTCTTTCCATGTTTTTGAGCTTGTATGCTCAATTGGAAAGCACCCTTCTTACCCTATATGGTCCTTCCTACATAGGTCTTAGGGTTCCAGAGGCTGCTTCTCTTGATGATAGGAAAACCTAGCGAATGACCAGGTTCCGGACCTCGAATCTACGCATTTTGACCTTGGAGTTGTAAATTTTGCACATCTTTGCTTGTAAGCCGCATTTCTCACTTCAGCCATGATTCTCCTTTTACTCTAGAAGATCGAGTTCGTTAGTGAGTAGGTCATTACCTTTTTCTTCATTGAAAAATAGAACCCTTAGTATTGCGACTTCAAGCTCTACTGGGACTATTGCTTCAGCCCCATAGGTTACTGAGAAGGAAGTTTCACCTGTTGCAGTTCTGCAGGTCGTTCGGTATGACTAGAGGACTACAGGTAGCTCCTCAGCCCATGTTCTCTTTAGGGCCTTTAGCCTAGTTTTTAGAGTATGCTTGATAATTTTGTTGATGGCTTCAACCTGTCTGTTTGCCTATCGGTGGTGAGGAGTTGAGTAGAAGTTTTTTTATCCCTAGATCTTCATAGAAAGTTCTGAATCTGGCATTATCAAATTGCGTGCCATTGTCTGTGACTATGGCATAGGGCACACCAAACCTGCAAATAATATTCGAAAAAAGCTTGTGGTTTTCTGCTCTGTAGTTGCTTCTAGAGCTTTGGCTTCTATCCAAATGGTAAAGTAATCAACAGCCACAATAACATGCTGAATTCCTCCATTTCCTTTTGGAAGTGGTCCTATGAGGTTGACTCCCCACTCGGTAAAGGGCCAAAGTCCTATCACGGAGGTTAACTCCTCTGGTAGGCTGTGAATGAGGCTGGTGAACCATTGGCATTTATTGGAGTCTTTAGTGAACTCAATTGTGTCTTTCTTCAGGCTGGGTCAGAAGTACCACTGTCTTAGGATATTATTAGCAAGAGATAAACCATCTGAGTGATTGCCACATACTATAGAGTAGGCTTCTTCTAAGACATGTTTTGCTTTTCCTGGAGTAAGGCACCTTCAGAGAGGTCCTGCAAAGCTCCTCTTACATAGCTTTCCCTCACCTAGAGTGAATGTAGTAGCCTGATGTCTTAGTTTTTTTGCCTCCACTCCTGGGGGACTACTCTTCCTTTTAAGAATTGGATGATTGGATCCGTCCAGTTGTCAGCTTGCTCAATCTATATGGAAATTATTCTAGTTTTTTCGATTGCTGATCTTGAAAGCTCTTTAATAGGTATGCTGCCGAGATCGCCAGCCCCTTTACTCGTGGTGAGCTTTGTATTACATCTATATAACTATTCTCAGCCCTAGGAACCCCTTAGAATCTCAAACCATTTGAGGTCCTTTAGCTCTGATGTCAATCTTTCCTGGTATTGAGACAGCTTTTCTCTCTTGTCCTTATATACTCTACTAGTCTGATTGACAACGAGCTGGGAGTCACTCTTGATAATCAGTTCCTTAATTCCCATGGATTTTGTCATGCTAAGTCCTGCCAATAGAGCCCCATATTCTACCTCATTGTTAGTAGTTGAGAATTTGATCTTGAAGGCTTAGCAGTTGTGTTGACCTTATGGGCTTGCTAGGACAATTCCTGCTCCTAAAGCCTTCCCAGTTGAAGAACCATCTACAAATAGTTCCCAAGCAGGAACTTTTTTTTCCCCTGGTTATGAAGTGGTAGGGTGAGTTTAGCTTGGAAATCAGACAAGGCTTGTCTTTTAATGGACGTTCTTGATTTATAACAGATGTCGTACTAGTTGAACTGAACGGACCACTTGACCAATCGACCTGATAGGTCTAGCTCTTGTAGCACTTACCTTAAGGTATGTTGGTCAAGACCTCGATAGTGTGTGTGTGGAAATCGAGGCGTAGTTTATTAGATGCAATGACCAAGGCATAAGCAAGCTTATCCATAAGGAGATATCTGAGCTCCGCATCGTAAAGTGCATGACTAACATAATAGACTGGTATGTGGGATGCTCCTTTAGCTTTGACCAAGACCGCGTTAACTGATGATTCAGAAATGGCTAAATACAAGGACAGAGTTTCTCCTTGCTTCAGTTTTGACAATAGTGGAGCAGATGAGAGATACTTCTTCAGCTTTTCAAACGCTATTTGGAAATCACTTGCCCTCTTGAACTCTTTGGATTTCTTAATAGCCTCGAAGAAGTGCTTGCACTTGTCAGTTGATCGGGAGATGAAAGGATTAAGGGCGCCAACTCTTCCATTGAGGCGCTTGACCTCTTTGACTAATCTTGGAGGCTCAATATCCAGTACAACTCTTATCTTCTCCAGATTGACCTCAACGCCTCGTTGGTTCACCATGAATCCTAGGAACTTTTCAGACACAATACCAAAGGAGCATTTCTTTGTATTGAGCTAAAGTCTGTAGTCCCTTAGAACTTGGAACATCTCACTAAGGTCATTAATGTGGTGCCTAGCTTGTAGACTCTTAACGAGCATGTCATCAATGTGAACCTTGATAGTCTTTCCAACATAATCCTTAAACATTTGATTCACAAGGTGTTGGTAGGTAGCTCTAGCGTTCTTTAATCCAAAAGGAATCATTTTGTAACAATATACCCCCTATTAGTTATGAAGGATGTATATTCTTCATCATCAGGAAACACTGGTACTTGGTGATAACCAGAATATGAATCCATAAAGCTCAAGAGCTCATGACCTGCTATTGCATCTACCATTTGATCAATCCTTGGCAACTCGAACTTATCTTTTGGACAGGCCTTGCTAAGGTCGGTGAAATCGATTCATATACGCAAGGTCCCGATGTTTTTCTTAACGAGAATTGGGTTGGCCACCAATTGAGGGTACAGAGTTTAGCTTATGAATTTAATTCCCAAACGTTTATCAACTTCTTGAGCTAGTGCTTCATACCTTTCATTATTCAGGAGACGTCTTTTTTGCTTAACAAGCTTGGTGTTAGGGTCAATGTTGAGCCAATGGCATACGTGTTTAGGGTCGATCCCCTCCATATCCTCATGTGTCCAAGCAAAGACATCCAAGTTCTCCTTCAAGAAACTAATGAGTTGAGACCTCATTGGTTCTTTAAGTTCTGCTCTGATTCTGAGCTCAATGTCAGGTCTGGATTTGTTAACCTTAATAGTCTGGAGCTCCTCGCCAAGACTCACTATTGTGGTAGCCTGGGAACTTCATCACATAGTGAAACACTAAGGCCACAA
This sequence comes from Nyctanthes arbor-tristis, assembly GCA_963692815.1. Lineage (NCBI taxonomy): Eukaryota > Viridiplantae > Streptophyta > Magnoliopsida > Lamiales > Oleaceae > Nyctanthes > Nyctanthes arbor-tristis. The sequence continues at coordinate 36,294 of CAVNYN010283203.1, read as the reverse complement.
CCTTGAGCTCATACAGAATAGGTCTTCCCAAGATAGAGTTATGATTTGATAGAGCATCGACAACGATGAAATCAGCCATGATCCTCCTTTGACAAGGGTCCTCTCCTAACTCTATAAGCAATGTGATCTGACCCTTTTGGTTCCATGAAGTCCCCGGTGAAGCCTTGAAGTCTTGTCCTATATGGCCTCAAATTCTTGGGGTCTATGTTCATTTGCTAAATGTTGACAGAGCCACCGTAGTCAGCTAAGGTCTTGTGGACCTTGATTCCAGAGATTGACATGGTTACGACAAGAGCATCAGTGTGGTGGTGCAAAGTATCATAGGCATTTTTGTTGCAGAAGGTGAAAGAACCTATTTGAGTTGTGGGAGTTCAAGTAGTGAACAGTTCATAGCAATTATGGGCTTCTCTCACGAGAACTCATCCTTGTCGTTTAGAACCCTTTATGCCCTAATTTCCACTAACTAGGACATAAATTTTAGCTGGAGGTTGGCTCTGGGGAGCTCAATGTTGAGGTCTGCCTGAGGATGAGCTCGTCTGTCCTGCCCTTGATGATTAGCCACATATTTACCGTGGTATCCTCTCTCAATTAGTCTTTTGATCTCCTATCCGAGGTGCCTACACTTATCTGTTCCATGAACTGGCGGCCTATGATATTTGCAATATTTATTTTGATCTGATTTCCTTGAAGGCTTCTTAGTAGGTTTAACCTTTGGCAATATCAGGTCAACCCTTAATTGGTTGTAAATTTGCTCAACATAAGTGTTAAGTTTGGTGAATGGCTTTGAGGCAGTAGATGACCCTTCCGACCTACGCTGGTCCTTCTTGCTCTTCTGGTCCTTTTTTTCTCCTTTTGGGATTGGATCAGCCTTAGAACCTCCTTCATGGCTTCATCGATGCTGATGTACTTTTCAGCTTGCCTTTAGAGCTCTTTGTAAGTTCTAGATGGGCCTCATGCATTGCCCACCAGAAACGCGTATCGTTGAATAACCCTAATTTGACAGTGATCAGGAGCAATTTGTTAGCCACTTTCTCCATGGTCATGACCTGCCTATTAAAGTGGTTTAGGTAGCTCTTGAGAGTTTCAGATTTTCTTTGCTTTAGCTTCAGATTTTCTTTACTTTACGGTTCCCAACAGTTCTTTGGGAGTTGTCCTAGCCTTTGATCTCATAAACTGTGTTGCAAACTCTGAGGATAGTTGTTCCCAACTATTTATAGAGCCAGAAGCTAAGTTTTCGTACCAAGTCTACACATTTCCCTCTAGAGTGAGTGCAAAGGCTTTGCACATTACTGGTCCTGTGGCATTTTGTAGCTCCATCCAAAAACATACCAATGAAGATGAGCTATGGGATTGGTTTCTCCGGTCCACAGCTCATGGCTTGGTAGGACCATCTTTCTAACCTGGAAATCATTTACCACGACTTCATACTTAGGTATATACGGGAACTAATATGATCAAAGGAGGAACTGAAAATAGTTGACTGTTCCAATGAAATTGATGAAGAAAATGGAGTCCAATTTTCTTCACCCTCTTTTAATGGGGTTAATTACCCCAATTTTTCTATGAAATCCAGATAGGTTTCTTTAAAGAGGCCTTTTGCTTGGACTGGGGCCCACACTAAAAAATTAAAACCAAGCTTTTTGTTGTACCCACTTACCCCTAAACCTGCAAAAGAAACCAGCCCTCATTTTTCTCTCATTGACTCTCTCTCTCCCTCTCCATTTGCACCAACTTTGCATCTCTCGTCAAGAGCCGGCACTGGAGCTTGGAAAATTGCCAGAATCTCTTCGTAACTCCAATTCCTGTTAAATAAAAACCCCCAACAGAACTACAGCAAACATGCCATTAGCAAACCTCCATCAAGGTAAAAACTCTGGCAAACTGGGATCTTTCCTTTTGGGAATATGAAACTCCTTAATAAGTCCCTAAGAATGGATCAGAACAAAAGTCTCATTCAAACATGAAACGCTAAAAATCCTGTAGGAGATACCGCTTAGACATTTTGAAACCATTAAATGTTTTTCATTACCCTGATAACTTGCTACGTGAAAAGCATAGCTATAAGCATTCAAAATAATTCTCCAGCCACATGAGTAAACCTATTGATAATGGAGCAAGCTCCTAAAATAGCCAAGAGGAATAGCAGAATGGTAGTCCATACGCAAACCCTGAAATAATCCAATTCCATCAATTCCACACATGAAAAATCAAACAAGAAATCACCATGGAAAAACGAAAACACCAAGCTAACCATCCAGTCCATGCAAGAAACCATTCACGGCCCAAATCCGGTCTCTGTTTGGCAAAGGTGCACATGATCACAGTAGGCTCTATAACTCCCAAAATAAGCAATGGTTGCCCACCAATTATTGAGTGTATAATCCCACAAATGGCAGTTGACGCCAATGTTTGAACTGCAATTAGAACTCTCTCTGAGATTATTAGTCTAAAAATGTACCATATTGTGATTAATTTAAGTTCACAAAGCTAAAAGAAAAAAAGTGGACATATTCCATTCTTAAATAAATATGAAGTATATCGACAAAAGGTTGTTGGGGTTTTGGTTTGATAGAAATTGGAGGTGCAAAGAGATTTCGTCAACTTTCCAAGCTCCGGTGTCGGCTCTTGATGGGAGATGCAAAATCGGTGCAAATAGAGAGGGGAGAGAGAGAGAGAGAGAGTGTGTGTGTGAATGAGAGAAAAATTAGGGCTGGTTCCTTCTGTAGATTTGGGAGTGGGTGGATACAACAAAAAGCTGGGTTTAATTTTTTGGTGTGGGGCCCAGTCCCAGCAGAAGGGGGGATGTGTTGGCTGATGTGTTGGCTGCCATGTGGGATATCTGAACTCCATAAAGAAACCAGCTGGGTTTCATAGAAAAATTGTAATTAACCCCGTAAAGAAGGGTTAAACTTAACGAGAGAGAGAGAGACTTTCATTTTCCACACTCTCTCTCCCTGTAATTCCTCATCACCTCATTCTATCGGCAACACCGGGCTTTGAGATCGGAAGAGCACACGTTGATGCCAGCAGTACTCCGACACCTCATCCATCGTAATTCCTCGAATAGGGCCAAAGTTTTTACCTAATTATAATAGCTGACTATTATTTGAAAGACAATGACTTTTTGCGCAGAAGTACATGCAACTGTTGTATTCTATTATAGCTGCCCCGCATATTCCATATGGTGAAATTTCTTCGCCAAAACAATGACTTTTTGTAGAAAAATACTACCTCCGTCTCAAAAAGATGGTCCATATTTCATTTTTCGTCTGTCCCAAAATATGGTCCAATTTTCTTTTTAAAAAGTAGTTAAAATATTATTTTTCTTATATGCCATTCTTTAATGTATATAGTTATAAAAAAAATAGAATTATTAAAGTGAAATAATTAATAAATCAAAAGGTATAATAGATAAAGTATGTTAAAATTTACTTTTCCAATAGTATTAAATGAACTTTTCTTAATTTATATCAACGAAGGAATAGGACTATCTTTTTGGGATGGAGGTAGTACACACATAATGACTTTTTCCAGAAAAATTCATACAGAATGACTTTCTGTGTGTATAAGAGCATCTCCAACGGGGTAGTCTAAGTTTTGGGTGGTGTAAAAGAGAGAAATAGAGAGAAGTTGATTATTTTAATTGAATATTGGTGAAAAGAGGTGAATGAAAAAAATAGAGGGAAAAATGAAAAAAATGAGAGAGATAGATAGAAATTCAAAAATAATGATAAAATAGTAGTATTGAAGTCTTGAATGAAAGTCTAGATTTGGACCTTACACGTGATACGAGGGAGGAAAATTGAGAAAAAAGTAGTGTAAATAAGAGAAAAGTAATTAAAAGAAAAAAGAAATTAAAATAAAATAGAAAATACGTGGGACCGTTCAAATTTTTTATGTGTATGTCTCTCTCAGAAGACTTTGGTGAAGGACCGCATTGAAGATGCTCAATTAGATACCTGTGACCTTTTACAAGAATATATGACTGAGGCTTTTTCTGGACACAATTGTTGTGTTGCCTTAGCTGTAGAATCTCACCTCTTACCCATCCATTTTCTGAATGCCACTTCATTTTGTTTTATATTTATCAATTATATGAAAATTTTGTCTGTGTACTGGCAACCGTTGATAAGTTTTATGATTGTAAATTGTAGAAGTAGTCTAGCATATGCGTGAATTTGAGTTCTAAACAAACCATCGTGAAACATAGTCCCAAAAGGAAATCAAGAATTGCTTCTTCAAGATAGTTCCACCTCACATTATTCCTCATTTCTGGAACATATCACTCCCCTTTGAAATAATTATTACGGGATTGCCAGAGAATTCTTGTCACCCATTATTACTTCAGCCCAGAAAGAATTGGATGATCAAATTGATGAGCCACGACATTCTCCACTCGTGGTAGATTTGCATAAAAGTTTAATTGAAGAACCAAAAATGGTTGGTTTCTTCCCCGTGACCATTTCCGGCTAAGAAGAATTACAAAGGGTAGAGAAAGAAGGTGAGAGAGAGAGAGAGAGTAAAAAGATTGATGATGAGATTCTTGGGAAAGAGCGGCATAAAGCCGGATAAAAAGGGCATTGAGAAAGGAGAAATTCTCTCTCTCATTAACCCCTCTTTGACTGGGTCACAGCATCTCCAATGTATAGTCATAGTTATGAAATAAATTGACAATTGACAAAAAAGTACTTATTTAGCACATTAAATATTTGACATTGTCATGGGGAATGTCGTGACATTCTCTATGACAACGTCAAATATTAATTTATCCAATCAAAAAAATCTCTCTCTTTTTATTTTAATCCCTAATAATAATTTGAGAAATATACAATGTTGATATTGTTGCATTGGAAGATTTTTTGAATGTAATGTCAATATTTTTTGACACATATACACATAAGATATTCCACATTGACTTTGCATTGGAGATGCTCTTAGGGTAAAGTGATGAAGGGCTAGAACATTCATAATTGTGTTGTTAAATCAAGTGTTAGTGATATGTATTAGTTAACAACTAACAAATATATACCGATAATAGAGGTGTTAACAAAATTGTTAAGGGAATTTTTGTAACGCCAAGTTAATTTTGTTGTTAAAGTGTAACAACTATTTTAACAACCAAATGTAGAATTCTTTCATTTATTTCTTAGAGTGAATCTTAGGAAGTAAAATATAAAAATTGACCAATAATTTTTGTTTGTAATTAAATTTAACATTCCAGTTTAACATCTCCAATGCATCAACATTTCATAGTTAAATTTAAAATATGTACATGTCATTTAACAATCACTTAAAATTCATATTTTTACTTATGTGGTAAATTAAATTTAACAACTCTATTGTAAATGCTCTTATGTTGGAGACTAGGGGAGAAAAGGGGGGCAGGGAGTTCTAAGAATGGGCCCACCACTATCACTCTCTCTCTCATTAACTTCTAACCCCATCTAATGTGGTTAATTAACCCCGGTTAAAGGGGGTTAACAAAATCGGACTCAAGAAAATGAGGTGTGAGTTGTGACCAGTGTGGGAGGTTTAGCACAATTTCTACTTTTTTTTTTTTATTTTTTACTTTAAAGAAGCACAGCTAATTAAAGTGTTTGATAAATGAGTAATGCTACACGTGCATATAGGTGTACAAATAAGTTTATAGAGAGGAAGTAAAATTATAATTTTATTCATATATTTTCTCTTTCTTTTAGTGGACAATATGAAGTGAAATTTTAATTTCACACACCTTTTCTGTAAACACATATGTACATTAATCTTTACAAGTAAATTAATCCTTGATAAATCTTTTTAAAATTGATTATTGGATTAACGAGATCCCCACGTCGAATTTTGAAAAGTGGTAGGAATCTCAGTGACATTTAATATATTGTATTATATTAAGACTAGATATGGAATCAAAACTTTGAGTAGTGTGGTCTAACTTTCAATTATACGTAGAAAATGATGAGTTTTCTAGAGAGAAGGGTACTCTCTCTAAGACTCTCCCGTTAGGGAAGGTACCCTTATACTTGGCCTCCCCTGATTGGGGGGAATCAGGCGGGCCAATCAGGGGAGCCAAGTCAGGGAGTACTCCCTAAGGGGAGAGTACTCCTCTCTCTAGAAAGACTCTAGAAAAGGAACTTGTTTTGTGAATAGTCTGATTCCTGAGAAGGCTTCATCATTTTATATATTGTTCATGTGGAAAACATGCATGTTACTAAATTAAAATTATTAAGATGGAAGGACCAGATAGAGTAACGCGTCAGTGATTAAAAATTATAGAGAAGCAGCATCTTTGTATTACATTAAAACTAGATATGGAATCAGAACGTTGAGTAGTTGTCTAACTTTCAACTGTAGAAAAGGAACTTGTGAATAGTTTGATTCCTTAGAAGGCCTGATTATTTTTTCGTGTTCATGTGAAAACATGTTACGAAATCAAAATGATGGGAGAACCAGTAAAGCGTCACTGATTAAAAATTTAAGAGAGGCTGCAGCATCTTTGTACGCTTGAGAATTCACTCAAAGAATAATTTTTTTTTTTAGTGGTTTTATGCTGTCATCACTTTTCGGAACCAATATAGTATTCTATACCAAAAATTTATATTAGGCAAGGTACAATTCTCACGTGAATTGCTTCCTTAATCCAGGGAAGGAACATCAAGTGTAATTTGATTTGGAAGCACCATTAATTGTCCGGAAATCGTACCTATATATATGTGATAATGCGACAATAAAACAAGACTGAATTTGTAAAGAAAAGCATAGAAAAAAATGAATCCTAGGGTAATAGAAGTATCTGATTCAGCCAAGCCATACACAAGGCCAGAAGGGACGGATCTTTGGATAAGCAGAGTAAATAATAAACTCGAGAGAACGCGGGCTGATATTGCAAAAGAAGCGGTGTCTGAAGAAGCATTGCATCTACAATATTCCTGCTGGACTTCAAAACATTGAGGCCTACAACCCTCAGGCAGTGTCTTTGGGTCCTTACCATCACGGTAAGGAGAGTTTGAGGCCAATGCAAGAGTGCAAGCACCGAGCACTTCTTTACTTCCTCAAAAGGTCAGGAAAAAGGATTCAGGCCTATGTTGATGCATTAGATGCAGTGGTCGATGATTTGAAGGGTGCTTACGCTGAATTAGATCCTAAGTGGCGAGAAGATACTGCAGCGTTTTTGGAGATGATGATTCTGGATGGTTGTTTCACATTGGAAATCTTGCGCACTGCGTGTGCTCTTCCGATCTCTTTTGAACACTATGCCTCGAATGATCACATGTTTAGTAAGCACGGAAAGCAGTTTATCTTGCCCGCCCTCAAATGCGACTTCTTGATGCTGTCAAATCAGTTGCCTTTGCTAGTCCTTGAGAAACTAGTTGCTGTAGACCATAGCTCTGAAGCCCCGCAGGTCAAGATATCTAATTTATTATCTCGATGGTTGCTTCATGATTTTTATATTTGCTGTGGAATTCTTTACCAATCAATGACTTAACTAATAATTCAGGAAACACCAGAGAAGCATGTGACCAAGCTCATTTTAGGCTTCTTTCAGCAGAGAACTGTGAAAAATATGGGCAAATGCCTGCACATATTAGATGCATATCGAAAGAGCCTTCTGGATCTGGAAGAACAAACTCCAAATCAGAGACAGGAACTGATCCCTCGCGCTAGTTCTGATCACAAGATTAGGTGTTCTGCTACAGAGCTTTATGAGGCCGGTATCCAATTCGGGAAAAGTGAAACAAATAAACTAACAGATATCTCCTTCCATGACGGGGTCCTCAACCTTCCACCAAGAGTGATTGATGATACAACTAAATCAATATACCTGAATCTCATGGCATTTGAGCTAGTTCAGGTTGGTTTGGGCTTTCAAGTGACTTCGTACATTAATTTCATGGACAAGCTAATAGACAGTGCCAAAGATGTCGCCCTCCTACGCTCACATGACATTATCCAGAACGTACTTGGCAATGACCGAGCTGCTGCTGCTTTTTTCAATTTTATGTCTGTGGATATCACCATCGGCCATGGAGACAGATTAGAACAGGTGCATGAGAATTTATGTAGACACTGCAAGAGGCCATGGAATAAAATTAATAAATGGCGGGCGGACTGCAGGCACAAATATTTTACAAATCCATGGGCTTGTATATCCCTCTTTGCAGCCATTTTCCTTTTTGCTTTAGCCCTAACACAGACTGTTTTCGAGATCGTCTTGAGTTACGTCAATCCAAGTTCATTGTGATCCTATTCCTTTCTCAGTGCTATGCCGTACTTACTTTTGCCAAATAATGGAGCATCTGGTATCCTGCAGCTCATTCTCAAGAAATAAATATTTAAAATAACCATCCATGTATTTCTTTGGCTAGTATTATTTATCACCATTCATGGTGATCGTCATACTTGGAGGGGTGGTATTAAATGATATAAGTTCATACAAATGACTCACATTTATTTTTTGTTCGTTGATGAATTGTTCAATCGGTTTTATGGTAAAAAATATATTTTGAGCATATTCTAGTAGAGCTTGCACCTATGTGTAAAATCTAGATTATCCTTACGTTTGTATTAGAGGTAACCAGTGAAGCGAGAGTGTTGGTTTGTAAGGAAGTGTTTGAGTAATCAAAATAATTTTGGTGTCTCTAAATTTTTAAGTATTGTTATTCTTTGTGGTTTGCTAGCATTACCTGAACATAAAATGAGAAGACTTATTTTCCTGTTAAGCACTATTTTATGCTCACTTTTTTGGATTTTTCTTTCCGATCTCTACAATTGAACTCTTTTCTCCCTTTTTCCAGAGAGAATTTCAAAAATTAAAATCAGTTGTTCCCTACCTAGAAAAATTTTGGCAGAAGCCCGTGTTTTTTGGTCGCGACATGTTGTATTCTTTGCCCCTAGCCCATATTATTTGTCCTTAAGGGAAACCAAATAAGCACCCAAGATACGATGAAATCAAGTAGTGTACATTAGCACATAGACATTTTTCAACAACAATATGAATTCTTAATTTCTTATGCATAAGATTCTAGAACAAGTGATTCCTATTTATCGATGATTGATTTATGAAAATTGAAATATGCCAAAAGATGATTGAATGATGAAAACTCACAACGATCCAATAACCAGACCTTAATGCTGGAAATTTGTACTATGAGGCCACCGTTTAACTTCTCAAGGCTACACCACAAAAAGATGATTTTGGTCCGCTGTAGGTGATTACCGACGAATTGATGGCCGTCGGAATTTTGCCGTCAGCATATAACTATGTGGCGCAAGAGCTACAACTTTTCAGCACTTGATCGAGCGGAACCCCAAATGGTTGAGCACTGTTCCAAGGAAATTGATGTACCAAGAAGGAATGAAGTGTGAACCAGTTCTTCGCCGGCCAAAACACTATGATTACAATGTTCATGTCACGAGAGCAAAGCGAAGATGATTAAGCTGGATAGACTTGGTGTTTCTTAATTTGTCTTGGGCCTTCGGTTGATTGTAAAACAGCTGATCAAGAAAATGTTCGTTTGAAAACCATTTTTACCTGTTTTAGGTATCTAATCTAAATCTAAAGTTAATTAAAATAGAAAACTCATTCCAAGTTCAGCTAGGCCTGCAACCCTTGACAAGATGTTGTTATGAACACCTTTTTTTTCGGAATGACAAAAGAATAAATAAGACCAATTTTGTTGATTTATATATATGAAGAGACAACACCTCCCAATTATTGGTTTCTTGAAGAAGAAACCAATAAAATTAGCTCCCAAGAACAACTCACTAGGGTTAAAAAAAATAAAAAATAAAATAAAAAATAAAAAAAGAAAAAACTCACTAGAGTTAAAAGATAATGTCCTACACACCTCTTTAGTAGAATAGTTACAAGTAATTATAGAGGTTTCGGCAAGCTTGAAGACTAGGAGTAAACTAACTTATACTAACTTAAGATTCACAAAAATAACTAACTTATCCTAATAACTGTGACACTTCTCTCTATATAATAATAAATGAAAAACAAATCATTAAGTTAAAATAAATTAAAATAAAAGAGGTAGAGTGTAAGGTTACTGTTGCAGTCCTAAAAGATTTCCTATAATTGAAACAGCACTTTGAGTGGGAGTCTAATTTTCAATTGTAGAAAAGGAAGTAGCTACTGTTGTAAATAGTTTGACTCCTTAGAGGGCTTCATTATTTTATATTGTTCATTGAAAAACAAGTTACAAAATCAAAATTATTAAGATGGAAGAACCCAAATAGAGGAGTAAAGCGCAGGGATTAAAAATTAAAGTGAGGCAGCATATCGTTTGCACGCTAGACGATACCCTTGTGCTGGAACACTTTTTTATAGCAGTGTTATGTTGCCTTCGCTTTTAGGAACTTGTATTCTATTCCAAAAATTTATATTAAGCAAGGTATATTCTCACATGAGTTGCTTCCTTGATCCATCAATATTACCTAGCGTTCGATTTGGAAGCAATATATTATTGGGAAATCATACCTATATATATATATATATGCTACAATAAGACAAGTAGATGATTTTGTAAACAACATAGAAAAAAAAAATGGATAGTTGCATAATAAAAGTAGATGAAAACATCAATCGCACACCGGAGAGTACGATAGCAGAAGGGTGGCTAATTGGAAAAATCAAAATAGACGATGAACTCAAGAGCATGCCGGCTAAAATGATAGAAGAAGTGATGACTTGGAAGAAGCGTTCCATATACAAAGTTCTTGCTAGCATTATTTTCCGTCTTGATAAGGTTTTGGTACTTGAGTGCTTAGAGCACGTGAAGGTATGAGAACTTGCGCTTAGAACTGAGCACATCATCTGCATAGAACAGTGCTATGCATGTAGAACTGGTGGCCTGGGTGTAGAACTGAGCATAGGGTTTGAGTGAGCTATTGCCCTCAATGTTGAGAGACGCGTTCTTGATGTTAGGGTTCTCCCTCTTTAAGGTTGTGTACAAGAGCTATTTATAACGTCTTGGTGGGCTTGTAATTGGTTTTTGGGTCCTAGGGTGAGGTCCATTAGCCATAAGAACGTACCCCCATATTGGAAGTGGGCACGTTATTTATTAATAATATCAAATAGTATCACTTATCCCGGCAAGAAGGGTTAAAATGCTAATTTTAAACGAATAGTCTGTGCTTTGTGTTTCAAATGTTTTATCACATGTATTGACTTCATCGCATGGTGTGTGAGTTTTCATGGTATTCATTTGACTCTTAGTTCATTAATCAGGCGTTGAATGCTCAATTTGCATAAGTGTAAGTGTGTAATTGGGGAACCAAGTTCTATTCATAGTGGAGATTACAATATTTGAAAAGGCGTCTTTAAGGAAGGAGTTTGACTTTAGCTCACCATAAGCCTATCAGAGCATTGAGAACCGCAATCTAAATGGGCAATGAGTAGTAGCGACATAGATAGTCGAAGTGAAGACTGTTCTTAAATGCAGTCAACTTTACATACTGCTTCTTGTGATAACCTAGTTATTATTTTTCCTTGTGTGGGCATTAACTGTTGTAATGTCAAAGTAGATGGCTATAACATGTGAAATATTTGAACATTTGACTCGAGAACTATAACGGGAGGAGAAGAATAGTGCGGAGGAATGTGCAAGGATTAAGAACTTGCCAAAGTATGAAAAGACTCCCCGTTACTAGGAGGGAGACCTAAAAGCCAAGCTTATGTTGGCCATAAGTCATTACCAAGTCATGATCTGAAGAGATTTCTAATGAATTTGAGAACTGAACTTACTACGTTATGAGAACCAAGCTATTTCTTATCCATAGAACATTATGAACAAGACTAGAGAACTAAAGTTTGTTAGCCAGAGACCTTTACGGGACGATACGATAACCGAGCTTGTAGGTCGTAGGTCATGAGTAGTGATCTGAAAAGTGATATAAAGACATTTACATGAAGAGGCCATAGAGATGGTCTGATAAGACAATGTAAAACCTTTTGAAAAGATCACGGTGACTGATATGAAGATGTCGTTGACATGATAGCTAGTCTGATAAGACTATATATAGCTATCTGAAAAGATCATGAAAACTGACCTGAAGAGGTTGTTGAGATGATCTGATTTGTATAATGATTTGAAAAGATCAAAAGCTCCATCCTTTAGAACGGTAAGAGAACCAAAGAAATGGCCATAGATGTCCGACATGCGAACCAGATTAAGATAGGCCACATGCTAGTGAAGAATGATCTGAGAACAAAGTGAATGGCTGTATATCAAGTAGAACGTTCTGAGTACTTCCTGAGTCAACATAGGTTGGTTAAGGTGACCTAAGTGGACATAGATTGGTTAAGGTGACCTAAGTACCACTTGAGTCGACATAGGTCGTGAAGTGGGATTTGAACACCGTGTTAGCACGAGCATAGGTCAGGTAAAAGCGATATGAGTACCACTTATTAAATGGACGTAGATCAGTGAAGAGCAGTCTAAACACCGCGTTGGAGCGGGCATAGGTCAAGTAAGAGAGATCGGAGTACCACGTATTAAGAAGATGTAGATTGGTGAGCAAGCATAGGTCACGTAAGAGTGATCTGAGTTTCACATATTAAGTGGATGTAGATCGTGAAGAGTGATCATGTAACATCCCGCAAAATTTTATGAACAAATTATGCAAAATAATCATCACTTTAATAAAGATGTGCAAGTTACTTGAACTTATAGCAGTTGAAAGGTTATAAGATTGTGACAAAGTGATCGACTTGAATTGCATAAATTGTAAAGTTACAAGACTTAACACTTGAATGAATACCAAGAAATAGAATTGCATTGAACTTCAAAGTTGAAAGTTGCCACTCAAAATGAATTGAAATATGACAATGTAATTGTATTCAAATTATTGCAAGATGGCTATGTAAATAAATGTCAAGAATTGTAACATGATGATTATTGACAACATGATCGATGTTTTGACAATGAATTGAAGTTAGAAGATGGTTATTGGCAATGATTGAATAACCAACTGAGTTTGCTATCGACAAATATAAATATTTTAGCTATGAACAAGTAACCGCTTGAGATGCTGCAAAATGCAAAGATTGTTACTCCAATAAAGCCTAGGGACAAGAATGTAGCTATTGATTAGTATGACTCAAAAGTGTAGCCACTTAATTGAAAAACCATGCTAAGTAAAAGGACGTTAAGTAATATTGATCAAAGTAACATGACCTAATCGTAAAACAACTCAAAGTATAAGGAATTCTCGAGCAATTTACCACCTTCTCTTCCAAGTGTACGGCGACACGTGGTCCTAGTTGGCGGAACTCAAAAGTTTATTAAAAATAACTAAATCCGAATATTTTCTAACGATTATAAATAGGGGGCTAGCCAAGGGATTTCTTCAATCCCAACCCCTTAGCCGACCCTTTCACTCACCCTATCCTCTTTCTCTTGCTTCTCCTCCCTTTTTTTACATCTATACTTGTCAAGAGACAATTATCTTGCTTCTTATGGATCCCAGACCCATCATATATAGAAAGAAAATTCGTCCAAAATTGGTAAAGGGGAAAAAACAACCCTTAAAACCTGACAAAGACCTAGTTTTGTATTTGGAAAAGATCCCAATTCATATATATACAAGAAAACCAACTTGAAACACCACTTTGATCAAGGAAGATGAAGGTTTTGAAGGTATTTGTCAACAACTTAAAGAATTTTTGGAAAAATCAAGTTAAAGAGGCGAGTAACTAATACTTTGATTCCCTTTTTGCCTTTATGATGTTTTGATACGATAAGCATGATTTTAATTAAAGTATTCCATAAGACAAACATGGATTTGATGCCTTGAAAAGAAAAATTGATTTATTGCATTTGAATTACTAGCTGTTCTACCCATTTTGTATTGAATTACTTTGAATTGTTTCCTACACTATGACCTATTCAATGATCCCGGGATAGGGAAGATTAGTTGATGTTTGCTTTGAATTGGAATTCTAGTAGGAGTCAACCGGGGTTCATGGTGGATCCACTTAATTGTACATGACCATGATTGAATTGATTGAATTGATATGACTCTTGCGCGCACTACGGGTAGTAGTTTAACTAGTGATTGAGCTCATTTGTGCATTGAAAAGCTTAGTGCATTGAATGATTTTCTTAAAAATAAATCTTTCAAATAAAAAGTGAATCAAATGGTTGTGTTACTCACTGAGTACTTCATACTCATTTCCTTCTTTCTACAATTTTGTAGATGATTGAAGATACGATATTTGAAAAGAAAGGCAAGCCAGGAGTTGGAGCATGCTTGCAAACGGGAGTAGAGTTTTGCATGTAGTGATAACTTGTCTTTAAAAATATTATGAATTTAATACCCTTTTGTTTTAACAAATATGCCCACCTCTCTATAAATGTATTTCTAGTTTTATATAACATTGACAACTTACCTTCCAGTGTAATAGCTTTCCAATAATTTGTCTTGAAAAGATTAATTTTGCTCGTTTTGGTAATCGATGAAAAATGCCTATTAATATAACTTGTTGAGTTCTTTGCATTTTATTGAGAAACCGAGTTGCAATGATTATTTAAAATATAGCAACTTGTTAGTTTAAGTAATTAGCTTTATCAAATTAAAAGCTATTTGTTTGTTTTGAGCGTCCCGTCCCCGCTATTTATACTGAAACTTCCGCTATGAAATTTGTTAACCGATATAAGATATTCGAAAATGTGGTAAAATTATAGGGGCGTGACAGATCAGAGCACCGTGTTGGAGCGGGCATAAGTCACGTAAGTGCGATCTAAGTACCACGTATTAAGTGTACTTAGATCCATTAAGGGGACCTGAGTACCATCTAAGTGGACATAGGTCAATAAGTACGACATGAACGCTCTTCCGATCTGGCCATAGATCGTAAAAGAAGTGATGTAAGAACTAAAACGTCTTTCTGTCGTAGATCATAAAAGGTGATGTGCAATCATGGTCTAGAGGTGTTCCCCATCTTTGGATCGTCAAATAAGAGCCGTAAACTGAGAGACGTACCCAACCATGGATCGTGAAACAAGAACAACGCATTGGGAACTATTGCCCGACCTTGGATCATAAACATCGTATAAGATGGTTGTATGTTAATAAAGAGTGAGGTAGCAGCGCATAATTCATTCATCCCCAATTCAAACCTTTATTTTCTAGTTAAGATGCCAATCTGATTCTTCTTCAACATTAATGTTGCTATAATCTATCCCTTTGGAAATCTTCTAACTGGAACAAACAAATAAGACATCCACGAGTATAGCCACCAAGGTAACATTTACATGGAAATAAAATGATAATTCCAATGAAAGACAGATATCTAATATAGGGTAAAGATCTTATTCAACTACTTCTTGAGGTCGTCCACCATACATTCTCTTAAGCATGAACATTAAGTTGTACCAATCTCTCTACAATTGCTCAAAGCCTAGTTGTCCTTTGACATAAATTATGAAAAAGTGTACACACTACATACCAGAAACACTGAAACTTTTGAGATCTTCTCCTATAACAAACTTGATCTTTTAGTATGTAATTTTCGGTGAATTCATTCTTTGGACTTCTATACACTTCTTCAATCAAATTCTTCCACCATTGTGTGCCCTTCTCCAATTCTTGTAAATATTTGAGAGATTTCTTTAGATGTGTCACGAATAAAGTGCGGATTTAACCCAACCCAAAAATATTTGAGCATAAGCTAGCCAAAGCCATTTGCATATAGGGCATTGCGTTCTCTCGACCCGCCAGAAATGAAGCAAACAGGTTGCATTGACAATTCTGCGTCCAGAAGAGCAACGAGCATCATACACAACTCAATTAGGACACAAAAACTGAACGAAGTCCCACTAAATTGTTGGATTCATCAATTAACCTATCAAATTCAATATTACACTCAACAGTGCATACATAGCCACTACAATACAGATTCTAGTAGCCACAATAATTAAAGTGACTATATCAACTACGTCTCCTGTCAAATACGAATTAAAAAAAAAAAGCGTGGTGAAGGCAATGACTTGTTCAAGCTAATTGATCAGACTGAATCTCTCCAATTGACCAATTAATATGGATGATAGATATTGAGATAATGTAATTTGCTGATTCAATCTTCAAATATTCTAAAAGCCTGCTTATTGTACTTGCTCCTCAAGCTAAATGTAGTTTCATATGTTTAACTCTGAACTTTTATTCTTAAGATAGTTGTTCGGGGTCCTTGGCTGATGTGTGGAAGACCCAGAAGGATACGAGCTTTCAAAGTCAATTGTCATTTTAGAATCCCAGACAACAAGCATGGTTAAAATTTTCAGGCAAGAAGTAATACATGTAATAAAAAGGAGTAGAAGCTGTCAAATGTTAATAAGTAATTAAATAATTAATCCTGTCACTGCATGAATTTCGTAAGTGTAGAAATGGGTTATGGAAAGGTTAACTGAACACATTGTGCATCAAGCAAAGAATCTTTTATTTTGGAAAGAATATCTTAAGGTCACACACTGTATTTAATAATGGAGTATAAACGCATCAAAGTACGAAAATGTGAAATATTGAGGGCGCACATATTGGACAACATTTTTTTTTTTTTGAAGGTAAATGAATTCATTTCATTTCATATCATGGCGTATAGCCAAGTTCAAAAATACAGGACTTTGATCAGTCCAATTACATTGGAAACCAGTAGAAAGGCAATGCTTGGCAATGGAGTGGGCAACATATATAGTTCACTTCTCGACGAACATAGTTGCATGGACCACATTCCACATGTGCCAAAAGAGAATTAATCTCATTAAGAACATTGGAGAAAGGATGGAAATCATTCAAAAGTCACAAGCTATTTACAAGAGAAATGCAGTCTGACTCCACCGCTTCCAATAAAAAACCGTGCCTCTTTGGAAAGTGAAGACCATCTAGAAGAGCATATGCCTCTGCCAATTCTGCACTTGGGAATCCTTCTTTCCTTGCTGCATAGCATCCAACCAACAACCCATTTTCATCTCGAATTGCAGTGCCCACAGCAAAGATCCCTTCCTCCACTTTCAATGCCGCATCAACATTAAGTTTGAATCTTCCAAGTGAAGCAAGTTAAGGGGCTTTCCAACCTGAACAGTGTTGCTAAGTTTGCTTAAATGAGGTGATGATGTTCATGTGCAATTGGAGAAAATCCAATGCCAATTCTGAAATAATCCTTGGCACACGTCTGTTCGCTCCTTTCCAAATTTGGTTACTTTCCAACTGGAGAAACCATGCTACTGTAATCAAGGTAGAGAGTTCATTCTCCTTCAAAGAAGTCATAATGCCATGTACAATATCCTTCAAAGAGTTCCACCCAAAATAAATTTTAACAGACTGCCAACAATTAGAAAATTTCTGGATTTGTTTTCCAAAGCTACATTCAAAGAAAACATGTTGAGTAGTCTTCACTTTCCCATAGAATAGACATTCAACAGAGAAGACAATTCCCCTTGAAAAGAGATTGACTTTTGATGGAATGGTGTTATGGAAAAGCCTCCACCAAAACACATGAATTTTTAGTGGGATTTTGAGGTGCGATAGCGAGCTCCACCATAAGAGTTTAGAACCCTGGCTGCTTCCCTCACCCCTGCATCTATTCTGGAGAAGGCATCGATAGCCACTACGTACTGAATACTCTCAATTTTTCTCAAAGTGCCATATAAGCTTATCAGGACGGTTACAATTACCAGGTGGAAGTGAAAGAATTGTCTCTTGGTGAATAGGAAGGAACACTGTTCTGATTAGATTTAAATTCCAAGTACTTGAGACTGAGAGTAAATCAGAAACAAATAGAATATGTTCTTGTGGGGGAGAAAACAGCTTGAAAGACGTTTGATTCGGAAGCCAAGGATCCAAAAAGCCATTAACAGATTAGCCATCCCCAATTCTCCAACAAGCACCCAATTCGACTAAGTTTCAGTCCCACAAAATACTATGCCACAAAAAGGAATCTCTACTCTTGCAACGGGCTTTCAAAAAGGGGTCAGATGCAAAGTACTTACCCTTCATCACTTTGGCAGCCAAAGAATTGGGATAATGCATTGCTAAGCAAAGTGTGGGCCATGATGTCTAGTGAATTTTCCGATTCTTCTCACCACCTCCCTACCAGAATCAAGTGATGGTTGATAGAATATTCTGAATGGTGTGCACGGGAAGCTGGAATAAACTCATATGATACGTTGGTATAGCCTATAGTATTGACTTAATAAGCACCTCACGACCTCCAGCAGAGAATAGGCCAAATTTCCATCCTTCGATCATTTTCATCAATTTTTCCTGTACTCCTGCAAAACACCGTTTTTTCCTCCAGCCAACAAAAATAGGAAAACCTAAATAAATATCATCAAAAGAAGAAGTACCAACTTTCAGATAGTTTTTAATAAACAATTTATCAGTTTCCAGGACATTAGGACTAAAGATGATAGAAGACTTCTCCCAATTCACCTTTTGCCTTGATTCAAATTCATATATATTCAAAATTGAGAGAAAAGTGAATAAGTCAGACCTGTTAGCACGTAAAAAGATCAGGGAGTTGTCTGCCAAAAAAAAAAATAAAAAAAAAAAAGATCACTCACTCGAGGGTCATTGCGGGCACATTGAATACCCATCAGGTGACCTTCAGATTCTGTGTTCCTTAAGAGCCCCGAGAAAGCCCCCGCCACGAGAAGAAATAGGTTAGGTGATAGAGGACATCCTTGTTTGAGACCTCAATAAGCAAAAAAATGTTTAGAAACCCTCTCGTCGATGAGCAGTCCAAATTTGGGGGAGGAGATGTGATTGTAGATCAATTGTCGCCATTTAGATGAGAAGCCCATTCTCTCCATGACCTTCAACAAAAAGCTCCATTCGACAGGATCATATGCCTTGCTCATATCAAGTTTTAGAGCAAATGCCACCATTGCGTTATCAAAGATGTGCCTTCCTTCGATAAATGCACTCTGATTTTCTGCAATAAGGGCTGGAAGAATACCTTTCAATCTGTTTGCCACCGATTTGGAGACGATTTTGTAGAGAACATTGCACAGACTAATTGGTCTATAAGTCCGTAACTTTCTTTGCACCCTGCTTCTTGGGGATAAGTGTTAACGTTCATAGAAGATCAATAAAAGTGCAGAATTACATTGAGATGCAATAGCAGCAATGCTGCCCTAAAAATCAGATTCCAGAATATGTACATGCGTAATGTTCAACCTATATATAAACCTAATAAACCAAAAAGGAGTTGCAGTTACAAGTTTACCCTCAAGGAATAAAAGATACAAGAGAAAAAGACTATTCTACCCTTATTAAATTGCATTTAGACCCCCCCTCAAGCTCACGATGGATTAACCATCGAGAGTTTGCTTATGAAATGATGAAAACGAGCAGCGGTTTGAGCTTTTGTAAAAAAATCTGCTAGTTGAGAAGAAGAGGATGTATGAGGAAGAGAAACTGATCCCATTTTGTAGTGATGACGAATTAAGTGACAATCAATCTCAATGTGTTTTGTTCATTTATGGAAAACTGGATTTTTTGCAATTTGTAAAGCACTTTGATTGTCACAATACATAGGAGTAGGGCTGGATTGAGGAGGTCCAAGTTCTTCAAGTAGGCGCCTAAACCAAATAACTTCAACACAAGTAGATCGGAAGAGCAATATTCTGCTTCAATAGATGATCTAGCCACAGCAGTTTGCTTCTTACTTTTCCAAGAAATCAATGAATCACCTAAGAAAAGACAAAACCCAGTAGTAGATTTTCTATCTGAAGGATCACCAGCCCAGTCTGCATCAGAGTACGTACGAAGCATAAGATCAGAGGAAGAAGATAGGAATAAGCCACAATTACGAGTGCCAAATATATATCTGAGAATATGCATCATAGTGTTCCAATGTGTTGTCCTAGGAGCAGAGGCAAATTGACTAACAATATGGACAGCATAGGTAATATCCGGTCTAGTAACTGTAAGGTAAACAAGAGAACCGACAACTTCCCGATATCTTGTAGGATCAGTCAAGAGGTCATCATCAACATCATTGAATTTACTGTTCAGTTCAATGGGAGTATCAACAACACGAGCTTCAGATACACCAGCTCGAGCGAAAATATCACTAGCATACTTAGACTGAGACAAAATAAATCCTTGTGGTGAATAAGCAACTTCTATGCCAAGAAAATAGCGCAGATAACCCAAATCCTTCATTTCAAAAGTATGGTGAAGTTGATTCTTCAGTGCAAAGATTCCCAATTCATCATCACCACTAATGATCATATCGTCAACATACAATAATAAAATAATGCACCCTTGAGAACTCTTTTTAAGAGACATTGTAGAATCATTATCTGATAAAGAGAATCCCAGTTGAAGCATAAAAGAACTAAATTTCCCAAACCAAGCTCTAGGAGCTTGTTTCAAGCCATATAGAGAACGGTGTAATTTGCATACTTGACCTGTTTTGTGTGGCAATCCAGGGGGAGGTCTCATGAAAACTTCTTCAGATAAATCACCATTTAGAAATGCATTTTTCACATCCATTTGATACAAATTCCAGTTTCTAGCAGATGCAATAGAAATAAGTGTTCGAACAGCTTTCATTTGTGCTACGGGTGCAAAAGTTTCATCATAATCTAACCTATATTCTTGAGAATATCCTCGAGCAACTAGGCGAGCCTTATATCTTTCTAAGGTACCATCATGATGAATCTTGACCTTAAATATCCACTTGCAACCAATCACATGTTTTCCTTCTGGTAATGATACCAACTCCTATTTCTTTGTCTTTTGAAGATCATTAAGTTCTTCTTCAATGACCTTTCTCCAATTTGGATCTAAAATAGCATCTTTATAGTACTTTGGCTCAACTATAGAAAGAATATTAGATAGAAATGAGCAGTAAGGTTGAGAATAAAAACTAGAGGAAGGGGAATACTTATCTGGTGCACGTCGGATACAAGTAGGATAACGAGGTGTAGATGGTTCTGGATCCACAATGTCAAAGGAATTAGTTGGTGATAGGACAGTCGAGGGATGCACATCACAGCTTGACATAGTCCCGCGAGAATATGTTTGAATAGTGGGAGGTCGAGAAGAACAAATAGGACTGCTAGAATTAGACACATCAGTAGGAGATGAAATATCATCCCCACGCTCATCAACAAAGGGATCAATGTGCAAAATTTCTGATTTTGTGGGTGGTGCATGCTTTGGGATTTGATAATATGGTACCTTTTCAAGAAAAACAACATGGCGTGAAACTAGTAAACGACCAGTTTCTGGATGATAACAACGATACCCCTTTTGACCAATCCCATATCCTAAGAAGACACATAACAATGAACGTGCTGACAATTGAGAACGTTCTTTCTTAGGCAACAAAACAAAACAAGCACAGCAAAATACTCGGAGAAGATCATAGTTTGGTTTGGTATAATACAAACTTTCATAAGGAGAAACACCACCAGAAACAACAGAAAGAATACGATTAATTAAAAATGCGGCTGTTAGAATAGCTTCACCCAAAACCCAGATGGAACTGATGTAGACAGAAGTAAAGTACGAGCTGTTTCAGTTATGTGACGGTGCTTACGTTCAGCCACACCATTTTGTTGGAGTGTATCTACACAAGAGCGTTGATGAATTGTACCCTCAGATTCAAGGAATTTTTAAAAACTAGTAGACATGTACTCTCCACTGGAATCACAACGAAAGCACTTAATTTTAGTGGAAAATTGATTCTTGACCATAGCATTGAACTTTACATATATATCATAAAACTCAGATTTCTTGTGCATAAGAAAAACCCAACAATGTCGAGAAAAATCATCAACAAAAACAACATAGAAATGAGAACCTTCTTTTGAAGGTAAAGGAGATTTTCCCCAAACATCAGAATGAATTAATTCAAAAGGGACAGTAGTGTGAGAAATACTAGTGGTGAATGGCAAACTACATTGTTTTCCCAAATGGCAACCAACACAACTAGAAATGTCAGTTACTTTAATAGATGAGTCCAATAGACTCTTAGAAATCATATACTTCAGATGAGAACTGGAAAAATGACCTAAACGAGAATGCCATAAGTGAAAAAGATTAGAATTAGATACTAAATTCTACAAAGAAGACTCAACAGAAACATTAGCAACCGAGCAAAGTGAAGGCAAAGGGAGCGTGTCAAGCAAGTAGATCCCATCCTCTCTATGGCCTATCCCAGTCTACTTCCCGGACATGGGATCCTGTAGAAAACAATGGTTTCGAGAAAAAAAGAACATCAAAACCAATATCAGCCAACTTTCCAATAGAGAGAAGGTTAACAACAAGATTAGGTACATGGAAAACACCAGACAAGGACCAGTTTGGTTGTCTAATAGTTCCTATGCAATTAAGTGGCACAAAAGAACCATTAGCAACTTTAACAGAACTAGATGATTTAGGCATAGAACACTCATGTAAAAGTGATATATCAGGAGTCATATGATGTGTAACACCAGAATCAAAAATCCATTTTGTGGGACTATGTTAAGTAGGCATAGAAGATAAACTTGTTTCAGATACGAATGTTGCATTGGGTGTAGAAGAAATGCCAAGAAGTCGAGCTAGTTCTGCTGCAACAAGAGAAGACAAGTTGGTAGCGTTATCATTTCCAGAAGGAGTGTGTGACCTAGCTGCATCTGAATATTCCAATGTAGTAGTAGTTGCATATGGATGATTTCCACGAAACTGAGAATTATGATGTTTGTTATGTTGTGATTGGCCTTTGTGAGAATCTCAAACCCGACCCTGTCGCTGTGGGCAGTCCCTTTTCCAATGACCTTTTCCATGACAATAGGAGCATGCATCTTGAGGTGTACGGAATTTTGGATTACTACTAGAAGGATATTGGCCTTTGCTATTATTAGCAGCAAAAACTTGTGGATGAATTGAGTTTTTGGCCCTTGACAATATTTGCAACCGAGTTTCCTCAGCTAGTAACTCCGAAACTGCCGAAGAGAGACTAGGCAGTGGTTTTCGATGAATCATAGATCCTCGTATACTCTCAAAACCATCCCTTAGTGCCATAAGAAAATCGACGAACTTCCGTTCTTCACAAAGCTTCTTATAAGCATCAAGAGATGAAAGTTCTAGAGGATCCATCAACGCAAGCTGATCCCAAAGCCCAGTCATATAGGAATAAAAATCTTGAACAGACCGCTCTTGTTGCTTCGGAGCTCTGATTTCTATTTCAAGTTGATATCTTCTAGCAAAATTTGACTGTTGATACAATTTCTCTAGATATTCCCAAGCATCTTTCGCCAACTCAAATTTCATAAGTTGAGCACCAATCAAATTCTCAACCGAGTTATTAATCCATGTCAAAATTTTGGCATTGTTTAAAGTCCACTTCTTCTGCAATTTTTGATAATCAGCATCGGTAGAGCTGGGTGCACTAACTGTTCCATCAACAACCCCCCACAAATCTTTTCCAATCAAAAAAATTTTAGATCGCATATCTCCAATGTGAATAATTGGATCTATTCAAACGTACAGACACAGTTTTAATATCATCATATGGATGCTCCATATCAAATATCAATATCAACAAAATCAATGCAGAACTTGAAAATAATTTTCCTAATCAACCATCAAATTTGAACAATTTGAAGGATTCTCCAAACCTTTTTTTTCCCCAGCAGAAGCAGCAAGGTAACCAAAAATCAGATAAGTGAAGGGACAAAGAATGAGTCGAACAACACGTCTCTAAAATGGAAAAACTCGAAGAATCATGCCCAGGTGCATAGCCCGCTCTGATACCATGTTAACGTTCATAGAATATCAATAAAAGTGCAGAATTACATTGAGATGCAATAGCAGCAATGCTGCCCTGAAAATCAGATTCCAGAATATGTACATGCGTAATGTTCAACCTATTTATAAACCTAATAAACCAAAAAGGAGTTGCAGTTACAAGTTTACCCTCAAGGAATAAAAGATACAAGAGAAATAGACGATCTCTACCCTTATTAAATTACATTAACAATAAGAACAATATTTGTGTGGTTAATGCTTGATAATGGAGCTCTCTTGTTGAGACATCTGAGGCACGCATCAGAAATTAAGTCTCCAAGTATGTCCCAGTGGATCTAGAAGAATAAGGCATGAAATCCATCCGATCTGGGGGCTTTATGAGGGTGCAAAGATCCAACGACCCGTTCAATCTCATACTTAGAGAAAGGACTGTCCAGGAGAGTTTTTGCAGATTATCAAGTCGACTAGAGATCTCTTCCAAACATTCCCGAATTTGTTCCTGTGTTGGATTGGAGCTGGAGAAAATATTCACGAAATGCTGTCAGAAAAGGCTTGAAATGCTCTTCCGATCTGTACACATTTTGATCCCCTTTACTTTGCAGAACAGAGATCGTATTTTTTTCGTTTCCGGTTTGTTGCCTTTGCATGGAATTATCGTGTGTTCCGGTCACCATTTTTGAACCAATCCGCTCGTGATCTTTGCTTTCCAAAATTTTTCCTCTCGATCACTCAATTGAAAAATACGCCACTCTAAGGCTTGAATCTTTTTCATGTGCTTACTCGAATTATTATAGTTGTAGAGACGAGAGGCCCTATGTTTCAATTCATCCAATTCTTTACGCCATTCCCAGAAAGAGGATCTGCTCCAGTCTTTAAGATTGGACCCACAAGTCTTAAGAGCATTCTGTAAAGATGCAAGAGAGGTCTCCTGTGACAATTTATTGATGTGTTTTTTCCACCATTGGGTAATAATTTCAGAGGCCCATTTTCATGAATCTAGAAAGGCTAGAATTTAAGAGTTTTGGGGTCATCTTGTATTATCTCTTATGTTGTACCGAGAGAGGTGAAGCAAGATAGGACGAGGGTCTGATCTATTGAAGACAAGATGTTCCACAAGAGCCAAGGGAAAGAGCTGTGATGCTGCCTCATCCTAGACAAAACAATCCAGTCGCTCTTGAATAGAGTGCGAGTTTTGGCGCTTATTCGTCCACGTATATTTTGGCCCTGTGTAGGGAATCTCCTTTAAAAGACAGTTCAAGAGAGCCTCTTCGAAAGCATCCATAAGAGCCTTTGATTTATCAACGCCTCCTTCTTTTTCATTTAGTGAGATAATCTAACTGAAGTCGCCCCCACAAATCCAAAGGTTGGAATCCCAACTCCTCAATTTCCTAAGGAGTTCCCAAGAGAAATGGCGTAGCTCCTTCTTTGGGTTCCCATAGAAGCCAGTAAATCTCCAAGGTATCTCATCCTCAATTTTAATAAGAGCATCAATATGTGTCGTTCCTTAGAAGCAAAAGTCCTCCACTACGTCCATTACTATCTACAGAGAACCCATGGCGAAAACCCAGCTTGAGTCTAAACTTTGTCAGTTCAATGCCATATAGCCTTGTTTCTGGAAGAAAGACAAAACTCCTCGAGTGGTTGCGGATAAGATCCCACAAGGCAGCGAATGTGACAGGGTCCCTGGACTCTGCACATTCCAGCATAAGCACTTCATTGTGACTGGCGACCCTGTAGAGCAGGGTTCGCCAATTCATTAGTAGTGATTGTTGCAAGAGCCTCCTCCAAAGCTAATTTAGGACGTTTGTCTTGTTTTTGCCCACCGTCAACTATGTGAATGTCAAGACCACGCTTAATATGGGTGAAAATCGATCCCAATATAGGCATAGTTTCCTGAGCATCACCAACTTCATGTTCAGGTTTAGAATTCCCTCGCGAGGCCTCAACATTACTGCTAATCAGATTGCCTTCTTGTGTCTTCCTCTTCCAAGTTCTTCTCATAGTATTATTGGAATTCCCAATAGTAACCACTACTTTACCTTTCTTTTTTGTGTTCACAGCAACCTCTTGTGGTTTAGGAGAAACCTCTACAGCTGTCTTCGATCTGTTTTCCCCACAGTTGGATCTCCAGAAATCTCTAGGATTGCAGCAACGACGGACCTATTTATGGCCCGGACTGAGCTTTAGCTCGGTTTAGCCGAATTTTTTTTTTTCTTTTGAAAGACTCAAATATAATTTTTAAGTAGCTAAAAGAAGTTAGCTCGGTCTATCTCAAAACACAAACTCAAACTTTTTTTTTTATTTAATTCTTTAGTTAGCTCAATATCAAAAATAAATCTAAGTTTTCTTGACAAAAAAAAAATACAAAACGGAAAGAATTTGTAGGCACATCTAGTTAGCTCAATACCAAAAATAAATTTAAACTTACTTGTTATCTATTTTATGATGCATTTAAAAGAATGGAGACTCTTTTATCTTTTGTTCTACAATATCTATTTGTTTTTGTTTGCCATTAATGGATAAATGGTGGTTAAAATTATTATATATGCTTGTGATTTTGTGTATTTGAGAGAATACTATTATATTTTTGATTTGGTTTAAACTAATTTACAAAGGGGACTATGTCAATTTTTTTTTAAAATTTTTATGTATTTTAACAATTCTAGTGCAATTTCATTTCCAAAAATTTATAGTATAAAAAAAAAAATTTCTGGGGCAGCGACCCCTGGAAGGGGGCTACGGCCCCTTCCAACCTTCAATTTTTTCCTCTAAATCCAGCTCGGTCTTATACAAAATCTTGGGTCTGTTCCTGGATTGCACCTCTTTTACTGTGACTTAATTCTGTTCTCTGTTTGGCTACAGTGGGGTTTTCCACTGATAGTTCAACAGAGGAAAGAAGCTGAGGCAGATTAGATATCCCCTTTGTAGTACCTGAGTTCAAAGTATTATGGCCCGGGTTAGCATTTGTATATTGCTTTTGACTCCACTTGCTTCGGCCACCACGTTGAGTTGGGGAGAACTTAAGCCATTCCTCATATCGTCTTTCATGTGCAGGCAGGTCAGAATATATACTTCTTGACATCCTTACATTCAGCAAGACAGTGCCCAATTACCCCACAACCAAAGCAAGATTTAGGTGATCTTTCATGTTGTATCGGGAAATTCATCTCTACCGAATTGGCTTCCAACATAACACAGATACCCCGGGGTAGAGGCTTAGAAGCATCAATAGCAACTCGAACACGCATGTAATTTAACACATGCGCAAGTCTTGAGTGCAAGTGGACCCACAGCACATGAACCCAGTTGAAGTTTATAGAAGATAAATCCCCAACACCAATTGGTTCAGCTAATGAAATCACGACGCTCTTCCGATCTAAACCATGGGCCTTCATTTAGCACTCTTGAACGATCTTCTTTTGAGGAGAATATGAACACAAACACATTAGGAAGCTCTGTACTCTCGACATTCACCAAACCCACTGTTCTCCAAATGATTCGAGCCACGTTCGGTAACCCCTCTCGATGAACCATTTTTTCCCCAAATTTTACTGTTCATCCGTCTATCTACGCTGTTCAAACCTTCAGCATATGTGGACTCAGACATATTGGAACATAATTAAAATTAAAATTGGAGAACTCTAAGAGCCAAATAAACTCTAAAAAGGGAGCATATTGGAGAACTTGAAATCTAAATTGAAGAGCTCAAACTCTAAATTGGAGAACTCTAAGAGCCAAATAAGCTCTAATTATAAGGAGCATATTGGAGAACTTGAACTCAAAATTGAAGAGCTCAAACTCTAAATTGGAGAACTCGAACTTGAAGAGCCGATGAAGTCTGATATATTTGATATTGATACGGGCATAAGTGCTAAGGACGATTCGCGAGTGCCTTCTAAAATGTTCCAAACCCTATGAACCCATTAGGGTTCAGCCCAGGGACATTCTCCAAAAAGGAAGATCGGAAGAGCACAAACACACAAAATTAAACCTCATCAAGTGGCGCCGTATGTGGGAACGTTCCATGAAAAACCACGATAGGATTCATATGATGTTAGATCTCAAGATTTTTCTTGAAATCATTTAATTGATTACGATATGAGTCGAAAAAGTACTACCAATGGACGAGGAAATCTTTTTGAGAACTAGAAGTTCTCGAGTTCTAATAAACAGATCAGTCAAGTTTACTCCATGGAATCCTTTGCAAAAAGTCAAAGGGAAAGCAAAGACTAACGGCTAAGGGGTTCCACAATTTGGCCGGCTGTAGGAGGCAAAAGGGACTGATCCTAGCTTGTTTTTCTGAAGGCTGGAAATGGAGATAAGAATAGCAGGTCTAATTAAGCTCCTAGCCTTAAAACGGTTGACACGGCTGTCAATGATTGCAAAAATTAAAGGGGTTATGACTTGAAGGATTTATTATAGACTCTCAAAGATCCAATCAAGGTGCTACTGATATTTGAAAATTATCCCTGGTCGATGATTGAAATTCTGTGGGGGTGAGAACATCTTTATCATTCAATTTATGTTACCTCCAAAATTGGTTGATATACGAGTTCGAGTCACTCCGATGCATATGATTTCCATCAAATACACTCATGCGTCGTATTTCCATCATCTCTGTGGATAGCTTTCTGATGGGTCTAACAAAAGCAACAGCATCCAAAGACAATTACCACAGTTTACAAAAGGCATGAGGGCATGCCTCGCCCAACCGATATGATCAGGGAAGTAACTGTTTTTTTTTTTTTTCCAGCCAATTTATTTTTATTCATCAAACATCGCAAATTTTCATCATATATATTTTCCACTTATCATTATCTCACAACATTCAAATAATCTTGTGTGGAAATAACGTCTAATGGTACTAGCCTACCATCGTGTCCGGCATGCGTAGGTTATATTTAACATGGCTGCTTCATCTTTATTCTGTTGTATGGTTTCTCCCAAAAAATCACCTTAAACGATTGAAAGAACCAAATTTAATCCAACTGCTTTGGGGAAGGAAATCCAAAATAATAATAATAATAATAATAATAATAATAATAATAATAATAATAATAATAATAATGATAATAATAATAAGGGCCATATAAAACTATTACTTGAAGAGCAATACATGTGTGAAGCTTTTTAGAGTAGTTCTTGTCCCAACTCTATACCCCTTCTTGTTTTATCATTGCATATATGTCACTAGTCAATTCTCCAAGTACTCATTCATTATCGTAATAAAAGTAGAGAATTGTTATCTCGTCTCAAACTTTATATCTCTTATCTGGTCTTCTTTTGCACATCAAGTGATTCTCTAGTTAATGAAAACTTTTTGCTTCTCTGTCAAACATAAAACTGTTATTGGTAATTAAAAGATGACTTTTGGTATCACTTATAACTTTGTGTATCTCCATATATTTCTCATTGATCTCCATATATTGCTCGTTCGTAATAATGTCAATAAGTCATTATAAGCTGAGACTTGAAGTTCTCTTGCGGATAAATAAAAATAAAAAAGAAGGCATCTTTAGTACCAGTCATAACTATATATATATATATATATATATATATATATTCTGATCTATATTGTTCCATGAATTTTTGTGAATAATTTACGGAAGGCTAAAGAATGTGGGTTAGTGTATCTACTTTATCATAGCGATCACTGGGCAAGAAAGGATTCTCAGTTCATTAAGAAGCTTGTCATAAATTATTTCTATGCTTTCTTGAGAAAAACTTGCAAGAGGGATGATAGAGATCATGATTCCTAATCTATTTTCTAGTTTGATTTGTGCCTTCTAAGGCAGTTCATGACTACCTTATCCCTTGCTGGCGTTTGACGGCAATGTTTTTGCGGCGGTGAAGGGAGAGTTTACAATATTAATTAGACCTTTGGGTTTGACTTGACAGATAATAAAACCTTAACATATACTCTATATTTAAGGGATTGTGTTTTGGAAATTAGATGTGGAGAAGGGGATATATCGCATAACTGGCGCCTAAGATTTCAAAACCAATGACTCGGCCTTAATGTTTTCTCAAAATTCTTATTTAGTCCATCAGGTCCTAGACTTCTAAATTTAAGAGCACGAAGGTACAATCACATTTCACAGAGCTTTTATCATGAAATGGTTTATTCCTCTTCTTAATTATTCTTATAAGCGTTTAATGCTTATTAAAGGGCAACAAATTACTTCTGATTTTATATGTGCTTACTTCACTATTGAATTCGTGAACTGGAATGCCTAAATTATTTGAATGCATATGTTGAATGAAGCAAAATATACATACATTTCTCATTATAATATGCTCTAATCGGTTTTTCAAATCTATTGCATGATTGGTGATGACATCTCACGATTAAACTGAGATACGGGCTCGAATGGCTCATGGATGAACCATGTTCACTGCCAATCCCAACACCAGAAGATGAAAAGATCAAGGCCAGTCATTGGTCTTTGGCTTTCACCCACTACTGCTGCTCGTGACTATGTTATGGATTATATAGGACTTAATGAGTGGGAGTTATATCACTTTTGTGCGACCTACGCTCGCTCCAATGTGGTGTTTAGATTGCACTTCGCAACCTTTGTCCACTCGGTTGGTTCTTAAATCATTCCTTTTGATCACTAGGTCCACTTGGTTGGTTCTCAGATCATATTCACTTATCTACTTGCACGCAATTCTCATATCGTCCTTAACAATCCACGTCCACTTAGTTGGTTCTTAGATCATTCTACTCAATCTACGACCATTCACTTGGTTCTCGAATCATTTTTTATTAGCGTATGTCAAGTCTTGGTCTAGTTCTTAGGTCAGATATCTACTACCACTTCTTTGGTTCTCTAACCGTTCTGTAGGATGGTGCTTTTAATCTTTCAGATCATCATACATATCAGATCATCTCTACATCTTTTTAAATAACTATGCATGGTCTTATCAGACTAGCTATCATGTCAATGACATCTTCACGTCGGTCTCTATATGGTCTTTTCAAAAGGTTTGAAATGGTCTTATGAGACCATCTCTACAGCCTTTTCACGTAAACAACATATTCATATCACTTTTCAAATCGCTACTCATGACCTATGACCAACAAGCTTAGTTATCATATCATCCCTCGAGGGTCCCCAGCTGGCAAAGACGTGTGCTCTTCCGATCTAGGTCTTATTCATAATGTTCTATGAATAAGAGAGAACTTGGTTCTCATAACATAGTAAGTTGGGTTCTCATATTCATTAGGGATCTTTTTAGATCAAGATGTGGTAGCGCCTTATGGCCAACATAAGCTTGGTTTTTAGGTCCCTTCCTAGTAATGGGAAATCTTTTCAAACCCGGGCAAGTTCTTAATCCTTGCACATTCCACTGGATCATTCTTCTTCTCACTTATAGTTCTCGGGTCAGATATTCACATATTTCACCCCTTGTAGCCATCTACTTTGACATTACAACAATTAATGTCGACACAAGGAAAAATAATAACCAGGTTATCACAAGAAGCAGTATGTAAAGGTGACCAAACTTAAGAACAGTCTTCACTTCCACTATCGGTGTTGGAACTGCTCATTGCCCATTTAGATTGGGCTCCTTAGCGCTCCGATCTGTTTGTGGTGAACTAAGTCAAAATCCTCCCTTAAAGACGCCTTTTCAAATATTGTAATCTCCACCATGAAAAGAACTTGGTTCCCCAATTACGCACTTACACTTTCGCAAATTGAGCATGCAACACAGGATTAATGAAGACTTAAATGAACATCACAAAAATTCACATGCCATGCTATGTAGTCAACGCTATGAAGTCAACACATGTGATGAGACATTTGAAAAACGAGGTACAGACTATTCTGTTAAAATTAACATTTTAACTCTTTTTTGCCAAGATAAGTGATACTATTTAATATTGATATGGGCATAAGTGCAAAGAACAGACCGCAAGTGCCTTCCAGAACATTCCAAAACCGGATGAGCCAATTAGGGTTCGGGCCACGGGCATTCTATAAAAAGGACGCTCTATCAGAGACAAACACACAAAATTAAACCTCATCAAACTCTAAATTAAAATTGGAGAACATATTAAAACATAATTATACGGGTGAACTCTTTGAAATAAAGAGCCTTTTGTGTTCAAAGAGGTTAAAAGACAAAAAGTGAAAGACTAACCTGCTGAATAATAGATGCATGATGTATCTAAAGGAAAACTTTTCAACTGATGCAAACAGAGATCCCTACTTCGGCGATAGTATATTCATCCTTTTTTTTTTTCCTCCTTTCTTAATTATTTGGGAGCCATGGCTAATTCCAAATGAGTAAGGCTGCCATATGTGTCATACTCCGTTATTTAGCAAACTTAAGCGCTTGAAGTGATCTACGAAGGGGGAGGATGAACGTATAACTTAAGACTCCGTATATTGTCTGTATTATGGCTTACTTTTGTTATAAAGAAGGCTTTTGAGTAATATATATATATATATATCAATGTACGAAATATAAGAATAAAAAGTTAGAGTTCGGCGTTATAGTGTTGATTCCAGTTTAATATTTTGTAAAACGGATTTGAATGCATGAGAGTGTCAATTTCATTATAAGACCACATATCACGTGTTAACTAAACATTTCCTTGTATAAATAGCTGAAGGCATTCATGAACTGCTTTACCCTTTGAAGTCAACGATCTAGTATAGATGGTCGAGTGGATCGAAGAACAAAAAGGGTGGGATTGTAACTTAGCAGTCTTGTAGTGTTTAATAATGGTTAAAAAAACAGAAACATCAATAGATTCTAATGCCAATGAAAGGGGTCTACAAAGGGCTGGGTTGGTTTGAACTAACCCAATCCATTTTTATGTGGTTTCATGATTTTTTTTGACACCCGTCTGAACACGCCTAGTAGATGAAACCAACCCAACCAGAGCATAGTCTTTTTTGGGGAGGGGAGGGGGCACCAAAAAAAATTGTTGTAAAGTAAAAAAAAATGTATATATAAAGGGTAATTTAGCTGTGTGTACTGTACGACTCACCCTTCCGGCCCACCCCTCCAATACTGCCTGACTCCGCCACTGAACCCAACCAACCTAAACCGCTTCCACCAACACCGCCAAGATACAGTAGAATCAAGTAATATTTTTTGCCATATAACGCCAAGCACAACAATATGTAGAAAATGAATTCAAGAGCTTTCATATTTTAGTTCTACTGTAAAAGAATACAAAGAATATTTTTGAATGCAAGAAAGTTTAGGAAACTATTTTAGAAAAAGAAGAACAAAAAGAAGATAAGAACAATATGAATTCTTATGTGTAAGATCCAAGAACAAGTTTTTACATGTCTTTTAAAAATTAACCCGTTTCTCTTCTCTGTTTTTCTTTTTTTGCAGCGGCTCCTTACTCTGTTTTGCTCTGTTGCTGCTGTTTCTTCATTTGGTTTTGGCTAATTTTGCTGGTTGGCATTTTTCGAGGCATGAGAACGGTAGGCATGTGCATAACTCGTCCAGCCTTTTCATTGCTTATTACTTTCTTTGTCCCACAAAGATATTCTCCAATTCTTTTTTTATTTGTCCCAAACGATAATCCTTTTTCCTTAATTAACTTTTTAATTTTATAAAATACCCTTATCTATGGTATATGATAATCAACGAGTGAAATATTAAATAAGTCAAATGACATATTAAGAAATATATTCTTAAATTGTATATTTCCAACAATATTAATTAACGTTTCTTAATATATGTGAAAAATAAAAAAGGAATATCTTTGTGGGTTGAAATGATTATTATTGTTATTATTATATTATTATATGTCACTTACTTATCTTATGTTTTCATCCATTATTTTATTTTCACGTTTAAGAAAGGAGTTGTAGTGTAACTATTTAAACTCTTGTTTGTCATTAGGGTTTTTTCGTGGATTACTAAATAAGAGACTGTATACGTAGTTTTCTTGCATTAATACAATTCTTGGAATCAATGAATTGGGTTTATTTCTTTTGTTTGATTTAATTGTCACTATTAAAAACTCAAAAAGGGAACTAATATGATCAAAGGAAGAACTGAAAATAGTTGAGCTTTCCAATGAAATTGATGTAACAAGAAGAAAATGAGGAGTGTGCAGTGTGCGGGGAGACAAATTTACATTCGTAAGAGTTAGTTAAAAATGCATACTACCTCAGTCCCACAAGCTAGTCCGGAAGGTAATTTTACGTGAATTAAGAATTAGCGGGTAATGTAGTTAGAACATTTAATTTTACTTAATTTTTCCATATATACTCTTGTGTCATTAATTGTCTGAAATATTTTCAATACATAGGTAGTTGAATAATAATAATAATTAATTAGAGACACATATGGAAATAAAACATTAATACATATTCAATATGGTAATTAGTAGACTATCTTTTTAGGATAGATGAAAAAAGAATAGTAAACTATCTTTTTAGGACGGAGGTAGTATATTATATTAAGACTAGATATGGAATCGGAACTTTGAGTAGTAAGTAGTCTAACTGGAGAAAATTAAGGAACTTGTGTTGTAAATAGTTTGATTCCTAAGAAGGCTTCATTATTTTATATATTGTTCATGTGAAAAACATGTTACAAAATCAAAATTATTAAGATGGAAGGATCAGTGTGGAGATTAATGCCTTGCAAAACAAAAGTGAAACAATGTATTAATATCAATTCCAAGTATACAAAGATTGAAATTAAAAACAAGAAAGGGATTAAAATAAAAATGTCATCTTCTTCAATCTTTATCAATATTTGTAGATGAATAATCTCTGGGCTCAGAACCATTCTACAATGAAGGTAACTGCACACAAAGTGGAACCAATCCAAGCAATTTAACCCAACAACACCCCAGGAAGCCCAACTCAGTACTTAAGGCAGATTATTGAAAAGAAGGCAGAATGTTTTCTTGTGAGCAAAAGGAGCAGGTACAGTTGGTGTCAAGGAATGAATCAAAAAAGACCACTAATAATGGTGTAAATTATGGTTGAATATGGTAGCTTATAAATGGCAGTGCCCCCGTAATAAGGTCAAGAGTTCGATTCGTGGCTACTGTGCTGCAAATCCCGCGATTTACCTTTTCCACATAGCCCCAAGACAAGGGGTGTGGGGGTGCTTGTGATGGGGTGTTACTCAAAAAAAAAAAAAAAAAAAAGAAAGAAAAGAAAAGAAGAAAAAATTATGGTTAAATATGGTAATAAGAAATCAGCCAAGACTTCATTCCTTTTCCACATACAATCTGCCAAGCAAGTGAATATCTATATCTATATTACTCTAAATCAAAAGAAGTTTTCCAGCCCTAACTTTCTCTTTTTTTTTTAACTTTATTTTGTTTTAGTTATTTTTATTTTGTTATTTTTGAACAGCTTCTAAAATCTTCCCCTTTTGTTGACGCTTTCCTTTTACGATTGATAACTTTAATTTTTCGAGCATTCATGATGTCATTTAGTGGGTCTCCCCCCACTTGCCGTTATAATCGCGCTTTGCCTTATCGGCTTTTGGCATTTTCTTAATTTTTAGTTTTCCAGTATAAGACAAATGTCTCAACCTTTGCTCATTTTCTCAATGTCATCCATGTTCACGGCCTTCCCAATTTTATAAAATCATATTCCCAATTGTCTCCATGTTTACCGCCTCTTCAATGATAGCAAAAGATTTGAAACTTCATGCCATCGTTTTGCAGGGACCATACTTTTTGCTGCCTCTCTTCCCATCGTAATTACAAATATGTATATATTTGGTTCTAATTGCAAAACTTAAAAAAACTTGAAGAGAGGAGTAAAGCGGCAGGCATTAAACATTAAAGTGAGGCAGCATCTTTGTAAGCTTGAGAATTAACTTGTGCAAGAATGATTTTTCATGGCAGTGCTAATGTTGCCTTCGCTTTTAGGAACTTGTATTAAATTCCAAAAATTTATATTAAGCTACGTATATTCTCACATGAGTTGCTTCTTTGATCTAATATTTAGTAGTCGTGGAAAGCTGTATATTTTCACCTACCTCAGATGCGAAATGTTGATGCTTGAAAATCAGTTGCCTCTGCTAGTTCTTGAGAGACTAGTTTCTGTAGAGAAGGGATTTGACGCCCAGGTCAAGCTGTGTATATATACATATATATATATATATATATGTCTCTTTAATTTTCTCGATCGTTGCTTAATTTTTACATATTTATTCTAGTCTAATTCTCTAATGAATGATATATTAATTCAGGAAGCAGAGCGCCATGTTGCTGATCTCGTCACTGGGTTCTTTCGTTTGTTCTTTAATCAGAGATCTGGCAAGTATCAGGGCACATGCCTGCACATGT
The DNA here is from genome assembly GCA_963692815.1 of Nyctanthes arbor-tristis. NCBI lineage: Eukaryota > Viridiplantae > Streptophyta > Magnoliopsida > Lamiales > Oleaceae > Nyctanthes > Nyctanthes arbor-tristis. Next base: position 257 of record CAVNYN010283203.1, on the reverse strand, counting down.
TAGATGCATATCGGAAGATCCTTATAGGAGAAAAACAAGGTACCGAACTAAGTGATGTGCGTTATGAATACGGAAGACTGGAAAAGGCTTGTTTCAGCATCTGTAAGTGTATATACAACAATTTCCAAGATAATGATGAAGTGATGATTACCCGTTCTGCTACAGAGCTTTATGAGGCAGGTATCAGATTCAAGAAAAGCAAAACAAAAGGACTAGCAGATATCTCGTTCAATAATGGGATCCTCGAGCTTCCACCA